>VWZY01006897.1:25775-43880 GCA_013399075.1 Chloroceryle aenea
AGCTCTAAAAATTCAGTTGAAGGCAGTTAAAAAGAACAAGGGAAAAGACGTTTGGTTCCTTGAAAATGAAAAAATGTTTAAAGGAAAAAAATAGTTTTTTGATTTTGTGTTTGTTCTGTTTGTTTTTCAGGGGAGAGAGGAAAATAAACCAACACATCTATTCTGAAAAGTTTTGAAGCTAACGTTTGGTCATTGCCCAGTTTCCAATTTAAATACTTTGAGTTTAAAACTGACTTTGAATATCAATTCAGAGCTGAAACAGGCCATGTTCTTTCACTTCTGTGAAAATTTTTGACTTGGTTTTAAGTTTCTTTTGAAATTGAGTTACACTTCAAAATGTTCCAGGATCAGGTATTGCCTCCCATCCAGCAGTAACTGCAAACCAGTATGAACAGGAGGGGAATCACTGGGAACAGTAATAAAAAAAGAGCTGCAAAGGTGGATTTATTCATTCAGTGAGGTGCAGTTAATCTCGGGAGCGACACCTAATCTGAAGTGTTTGAAATCCAAAGGTCACAATCACAGAGAAGTGCCCAAAATCGTACCTGGAATCCTGCAATAAAAGGCATACCCTGGCTCTTGCCTCAGGAATTTTATCTGAGAATTCACAGGGTGCCAGCCTTAGGGGGGTTATTAGTTATGTAGAGAACATAGATTTGACAAGAGGGCAGAATGAAGCCCTCTTTACTGTTTTATTCAGTAGTTGTGATTTTATATGCAAAAGATTTTTTTTTCTCTCCTGCCCGGTGTAGTTCACTGAATTAAACATCAGAGGTGTGCTGCAGGACATGCGTACACCAGAGCAGTGCAGCCTCTTTCTTCTTACAATTGACAATTACTCATTAGAAAAATGAGAACAACAGACCCTGTTTGGTGCATCCTTTAAATCAGATGAGGAAATGAAATTTCATTCATCTCAAGGGTCTGTTGTTAAATTGAAGCTCCCAAGGAAAGGGGGGTGGTGGCAGCAGGGGGAGCGCTAGGGTAATGAGGAATTTTAAAAGGTTTTGGAATGATTGTTCATTTCAGAGGCCTGTCTTCTGGATTTGTTTAGCATCCATGCAGTCAGGTTACTGCACATGCCTGACTTTACTGTTTTTAATCATCTAGCTGCCTCAGTTGCAGTAAATGAAGTACAGGATTTGTTTCCAAGTGTCAGTCTTGAATAATTAGTGTTAATATAGAAATTGCAACCACCATTCTCTAGCTGAAAATATGGATTTTAAGTGTTTTAAAAACAGGAGACAATTGTGACTGACTCTTAATCTGTATAAAGACCAACCATCTCTGGTCCTGATGATTCAAAAGGCAACCGGAACAGTTTCTTCTGCTGTGTGAAATGATTCTGAAGTGAAGTCAGTTTCTTGAAATCCCATCCTTCACTGAAAAGAAAGTAACAAGGAACACAGTTACCACAGTTCCCAACCCCCTAAGAACATGTTTATTGGAAACAGACCACTGCTCTTGGCTTTCTTCCAAAAGAGAGCAGGTCATTTTCTTTGGGAGATGCTCCCCCTTAGATCATTGCTTTTCCCAAGGAAAAGCAGAAGACAGTCAGTGAAGAAGTGTCTCCAGATAAGCTAAGCTTGAAAACACACACACCTCCCTGATTCCTACACAAACGCAGCACCTGATCCTCAGCTCTTTCTGAATGTACTTTAAGCATGATTAATTCCTGTGAAATTAAGGGTTTTTTTTGTGGCCAAGTTAAATGTATAAAAAATGTCACCTGTTCTGGCACCATATTCAGAAAACAATTTAGCAGCCAGTGCCAGTGCACAACTTATTAAGCATTCTTTAAACACCCAGTATTTTGGGAGTTTCATTTGAAACTTTTGGAGTTGCAGTATTCAAAGCTCCCAAGGTACAGTTCTTATGCTGGGAAATTCATGTTTTCTGGCTCAAGTGGCAGAACTAAAATCATGAAGAGTGTCATTTTTTCACATTAGATCAATGTGCTCCCACTGACTTTAATATCCCTGTTTTTAATCATCTTTTCAAAATCCAGTGTATATTAATAAGAACTGAAGATATAAATAGACAACTTACCTGAGCACTGAAGCATTTTCCATTCCTGCTGATAGTGGTCTCTTAGCATTTTAATTTTATTTATTTTTTCTTGGGTAGGAGGTACATAAACTCCGAAGTGAGGTGTAGAAGCACCCACTAATGCTTTGGCTACACTCTGCATTAAATTTATCTCTGTGTCCTATTTAAGAAGAAAAAAAAAAATACTCCTGGGAACCAAACTTTGTTTCAGTAATACATTAAAACAAGCTTTTGTAGTTAAGTTGCTAGTAATAGTAGCAAGAATGAGTAACTTTCCATTTTCAAATAAAAATGTGTCAAAATGAGTTTTTTCCTGAAAAATATAAATTAAATTTTATCTCCTGTAAATCTCTTCTTTCAAACAGAGAAAGAATCTCAGTTTTCCTTTTGTGACTGAAAAGAAATAACGTTGAGTTAAAGGTAGAAAATGTTAAGAGGGAAATGGAGCACGGAACTTGCTAATTGACAAGTGATTTACTTTCTGTTGGCAGAAAACAGATATATTTTGCTTCATCAAGAAGTGACTCGCTTGGATGTCTGAGAAATCAGTATCAATTGCTTGTGGAAATGACATTCTGAAGCGTCAACAGTACGTGAAGATTATTAACATTTCTTTGGAAGATTGTAACTCTATTTTAAGAGAAACAAGTATTTTGTCAATGATTCTCAAAAGCCAAGCACCTGCATTAGAAAACCCCCACACAGGACACAATCCTGTTAGGGAGCTCCCTGCAGAGTACCAATAAGAAAGCATCATTCATTTTTTTAACGAAGTATGCCCAAATTTCCTTCTCATCTCTGAGTTTACCCTTCAGAGTATCAAGAATTCTTTCCATTTCATACTCCTAAAGTGTGACTACACTATTTCTGCATAGTGTATAACAATGTGCAAACTGGTTTAGATTAGACAATTTATGTATCAGCACTATAAAATTACATCAAGTAACATCTGAAAAGAGTGCAGCAGGAAGTATGTCATGAGAAATCCTTAATGCAGCAGTGTATGGAAACACTACATTAGGGAAAGGTCCACATATATGTTATTTCCTTTCTCATGTTCTTTATCAGTAACATAAAGCTGGAGTAGATTGGCCCTTAGTTATGTATTCACTTAAAGGATATGTGCTATTTTGATTTAATTGCTGTACGGTGGAAGTCATGTGATAAAGTACAGCACAGGGGAGACAAGGAGAGGAAATGTTTCATGACGAACAGGGCAATGAGCTGCTTTCAATCACAGTTGATGGAAAGAGACCAAATAATTAACAGACAGGCATGTCTTTTCAGGAGACAACAGTGAGCTGGGAATTCCAGGTAGAAAGGGAAGCTAATCCCCAAACCATGGCAAGCTCTCAGAATATCTACTGTCTGTAGACATAACCATGGGCTTTCTTTGAGCCTCAGCTTCTCAATCATGCAGGCATCTCTGTCTGGTCTTGTTCTCAGGCCAGGGAGAAACTCAGGCTACTTGTGTTGTGAACTCAGGGGTAGCAAAGACAGTGTAGATACAGGCAGTATTTTCTACTGGGCAGCCTGAAGCAGTTCACACCAAGCATGCTGCTGCCTGACTGGAGTTCTCTCCTAGGCTTAGCACCACTTCTTACCTCCATCACTGCAAAAATTCGAGACTCAGCTAATCCTTGTAGTAAAGCAAAAAGCAGAGAAATCCCACTTATTCCAAGGCTCCTGTTTGGTCCAACAGCTATTACTGTCAAATTGGGTTGGTAGCTATATGCTACAGGAAGAATGAATCCAAGTACAGCAGAAAAGAAGTCGTTTCCTTCAGTATCCTTTAACAACAATAAGAAATTATTTAGCACAAATGTAAAGCCCCAAATTCCCAGATACAAAACAGTAAGGTGAATCTCAAAAAGCTTGTGATTGACCTAGGAAACAGGATATCGATCCATCTTCATGGACATTTTTATATGAAACATGCAGATTATTCATCTTTTCCTTAGTGTCTTTGCACTGTAATTCTGCCTTCTTCAAGACAAACTACAGTTGCTACTGAAGTTTTCCCCAGACCTATGCATTCTAACACACTCTAAAGATCTGTGAAGGAATAGCACCCTGGCAAGGGCAAGAAAAGGAAATACATTCAGAGATCCAAGTTGCACTGAGAGGTGCAATTCTGTGTCATTGTATGAATTTTGTAAATATATTCTACTATTTCTGTTAAAAAAAAAAAAAAAAGTTTTTCTCTTATGTGTTTTCCACAAATTGAATCTTACCTCTTTCCAGTTTAGAGCAATATAGTGCTTGGAGCTTGTCTTTTCAGACTGTTCTTTCTTAGATATATGTATCATGAGTATTTTTCTGTAAATAAAACCCATACCTGAGTACTTAGCCAACAACTTCCAATGAGATAAAAAGTTCTTTTCGTTCATCGTTCTTTAAACACTAATTCATAACACAGGAGCAAATAACTACTTGCATTCTGCATGCCATAAGATGAATGCAAATGAAAACTTAAATCCTTTTTTAAGGTAGTTTTAAAAAAGTATTAAAGACTATGAGGTATTTAAAAAGGGTAAGTGACAAAAAAAGTTACAGGTTAGTAAAGATGGCTCTAAATAAGAAACTCAGGATCAGCAGTATGTAGCCCTTGCAGTTATAGGGGGATACACCTTATAATTAATAATTGCCTTCTTTATTAATTTATATTCTCAATATTCTATCTTCAATAATAAATCTAAATTTCAGTTAGTACAGAAGGATTATACTTCAAACCTACCACTAAACTCATCAAGTGGCACTTAGAGGCAGCAGTTTGTCTCTGGAGACATATTTGGAGATGTTTTGTATTTGTTCTAAAGCTAAATTTAATGAACATCAGCTCATAACTGATTCCTCAGCACAGGTTTCATCGTTATGTATGGACACTTAGGAATGCTTACAAAGCCTTTGGGATTTGTCTTCCTGAAATAAAGAGAAATCTCACCCATCTTCTGTGTTTGGTATGATTTGCATGTCTCCAATAAATATACAAAGCACTCTGCAGAAAACAAAGGAGAATGTGCATAAATTTACAAGCAATTTTTTCCAATTGGTGCAATTTGTTTAAAGAGTTTGTGTGTAGATTCATAAAAAGAATTTATATTGTTTCTGAATCTGGTCCATCAGAAGTATAAAGAAAAACAGATTTATTAAAGCTCAAGTGAACTCCTTTTCTCCCACCAAATACTGGGGAGGGAAAAAAACCAAACCCAAGAAATCATCCTCAGGCCAGAACCAATTGAAATTAGACAAAGAAGATGTAGGTTACACAGCAGTCATCTTTACAAATGTTTGCCTTTGGTAAAGCACAAGGTTTTCACTGGCATATGCAATATTGTCTGTACTACACAATGAAAATGCTACATATGTGGAGATGCTTTTCCTTTTAAAATTAAGGTTTCAAAAGCAATTTCCCATATTTCACATGCTTTTATCTTTTTTTTTTTTTTAACATTTTTTAAAAGGGCTCCAAATGCAAAAGATACAATGTCACCTTTGAAATCCAGAGCGAAGAGAATGTCTGAGTGCAACAGCAACAGAAGCAGCAGTGGAGGGCGATACTGTCATCCCATTGCATACCTGCAAATAGATTGTTTATCACAAGTAATTAATGCTGCACAAGATCTAATTTATTATTTCTAACAAGTGTATTTTCACTTGTTTACATGTATCCTTCCAACAAAGCTAGAGCTGTATGCCAGAGATTTTAATGATCTATCATAGTAGGGTTAATAAAATGATACTTATTTTCTACACTTGATTAGCATGCCAAGAGCTGTTCTATTACTTCAAAACTGTGGTGCTGTGCTGAAAGGCAACTGTAAACATGGCTTTTGCAGGGGGAGGTCATCTTTACTGCTTCTCTAGAGCATCTGCAGGTTGGATACACTCCGTGTGCCAGTAGGCAACCAGTGCCAGAGAAGCACACCTATGAAAAGGAGGTTGTCCCTGAATTCTGACTTCCTTTAACCTAGGCAAGCTATTCCTCTCTGGAAAATACAATGAGAGTATCACTCAGTTGACTTCTCAGTGTTCATTTGTGTTGTGTAGTGCTTTGAACTCTACATGAAAGGTAAGCAAAAACATAATGTCTGCTCCACCTCCTCACTCCCCTTTGTATTTGTCAACACAAAAAAACCAGCATCCGCAGTTCATGAAAGGGTTACATTTCATCTCTTACCCTTTTTTATTCTCTTGATCTATTTATAGGCTCTTCTAGATGTCTGTACAGACTGTAATGTTTAATCTTCTCCCTGCAATCTACACACGTGACTTCCAACAGCAAGAAGATGGCTTAAAAAGGAAGAGGCCATTCTAGAATTTACTCTTCCTCGCAGGCCTGGTACTTTAAAAAGACCTTTACATTCAAAGGGAGAGAGTGATTTATTATGATGTAATACTTCTGACTTGTTCGCAGTTTTTTCCTCTTTGCTTCTCCCAAGTTTTTATAGCTAAATACAAAACACGCAACCTCTAAGCCTGCCTTCTCTTATTCATGACCCTGCAAGAACAAAATGCTGAATTCAGAATCACAGCTCCACTAACGGGGGGTGAGGGGGTGTGTGCAAATCAGAATATATTCTGAGTAAACTGTTGTACAAGTAACAGTAAGTGGGTGCAGCTGCACATAGCATAATGCAGATGTAAACTCTCCTCAAGACAGAAGGTGAAAATCTGTGTACTGAGTAGGAAATTTTTTGACATTTCTTCTTTATAGTTCTTTTTGCTGCACACTGGTACTTGATACACCAGCTTCTGCTCCCCTCAACAGGAAGAGTGGGAAGAGTGAATGCCTGGCTCTCCTGGATGCCTGAGAGTGCTGAGGTTCTTACTGACTCATATCTTGTAGCAGCAGAAAAGCAAGACAATGTCTTGCCCAAAGATGTCTTGAGTCATGAACTATACAGTAACTAACAGTTGGAGGACAATAGAGTAGCAGAAATCAGGGGAAACCAGCTCTCCCTCCACCCCCCGAGATCAAAGCAGTTTCTTACCTCCTTCTTCAGTATTTTATCTAGGATGGCCAACATACTGCCAAGAGAGTTCAAAGTTTTGTCCTCTTTCACCAGGTCTGCGTAAAAGCCACTGTAAAATAAATTGTATGAAAAGGTAGGTTAGAGGCAATAACACTTTTGAAGAGACACTTTGCAGCTGGTATCGACAAGGTGCATTCTGTATAGGTGCCACATCTTGATCCTTAAAAACCTAGTTTTAGCAGGAAGATGACAACACTGCTGCCTGAGAGTCTTGAGCTCTCTAAACCCGTCCCAAATCTGTACTGGAAGGAAAACAAAAAATATCTGATGATATTCAGGAAATAAAGAGTTTTGTCAAAACTAGACTATGACTAAAAGTTGAGCTTCTCAATTCAGACCAGTTTAGTATTCTTTTCAGCTCAAAGTGATCACGGAGCTTTAAGGCACCTTCCTAGCAATCTCTCTTTCTAAATGAATATATTTTCACTACCTGATCTATCTCAGTTGAAATTATTTTCTCTAAAAGCATTCTAATTAGTTCTTTAAAAGATTTCAAGGCTATGAGCGACAACCAACACCAGTCTTTATTTCTTGAAGGAAGAAACTCTGGCTATAATTGAGCAGACTAAGGCAAATAAACAGAGGTAGATGACAGTCTGTACAGAGATTTCTCATCCCCATAATTATGTTGAAAATTAAATAGATAGGACTGACCTGACAAGAGCTTTTGTTTCAGTTTTGTCCATTTCCTTCACTAAGTGAACAGATACAGGGAGCAAATGTGCTAAACTTTTAGAGTCAGTTGTTGCTGTTTTGATGGGAGGCACTGGAGATAAAATATTTTTCATGTGCAGTTCCAGAAACTTTTCCACTTTGACAGCTTCATTGTTGTTAGTTATCTTAGATTCATGTTCTGGGGAGGGATTTGGATTAGCCTTCTTTAGTAGGTGAGACTTCGTACTTAAATTTTGTAAAAATGATGTGTCTAGAGGAGAAGAAGACAAAAAAAAATAGTTGGGTCTCTCATGTATTAATTCCTGAGCAGTGTGTCAATATTTGGTTATATTTATTTACAAAACAGAATGCACCTGTATTTATAGTAAGCAAATTTATTGCCATGCACTAGCTACAATGTTTCCTGCCACAGATGTTATATTTCAGTGCTGCTACATTTGTTTTAATCTAGGAAAAGGCCATGAATGATAATAAATCATGGTTTTTTGACACAGAAAACAGCATCCTCAAACAAAGACACCAAAGTGCTACCTTTTGGCGTGATGTTTGATGGCTTCAGAAGTTCTTTTCAGAGCAGCTGAAGACGTGGCACTGACTGAAGCCTCGCACTATTTCATCAGTCACTCGATGAATAACAGGGAGGTCAATTATTTTAATCCACTGGTATTAATCTTAATCATTTTGAATTTCTGTATAAATCCATTTACCGATCACATTTGCTTGAAGAAAGAGAAGAGTAATTACCTTCATACATCAACCATTTCCAGTAGAGTTTATGAGCTGCTCTCACATTTTGAATAGATTCAACAGCACTACAAAAGAAACAAGATTAACAGTATCAGAACTAATGAAAAGACAGGAAAAGTAACTTACCTTCATGAAAACACAAACCCAAAATATCCAACTAAAACCAAACAAACTCTGGTCTCTTCCAAGAACACAGAACAGAAAGATAAAGAGAATGAGAGTTAATGGGCAGATTACTTTGAAATATTAAAGAGTCAAAAAAGAAAAGTGAAGAACACACGCGATATGTACACACATTTACACACCCTGAGTGGAACCACAACTCTGCTGCTGGAGGAAGCACACCCATCCCTGACTTCAGGAAAGGCAAGATTTCACCTGTCTTTCTTTGCTCTGCCAGAGATTTTATCTACACAATGTAAAGATGTAATTACATTCACTCAAAAGCAAGACTACCAGCTCAGGAACCAAGTAAATCACATTCCTGGAACCAAGTAAATCACATTCCATGCTATTCTTTGTGTTGAAATCTCTTTATCATCACTGGTACTTGCAGCACTGCAGGCAAATGGTCCTATGACATTACTTATTACACACAAACATCATTCAGGTCATGTTAAATCCAGGACAGATTCTGTGTACTTGGAAATTATTTGTAAAGTGCCCAAGAGCTGGACTGATATAAAAGATAAACATGTAATCAACTCTCTAATACCTAGGATGATAGCATCCCAAGTAGTAGAGTAGTAGAGGAGAAAAAAGGTGCCACAGGGGTTATGGGATATGCTGGAAGCAAAATAACCAGCCTTGCTCCATCAGAGTTTACCAAACTCAACTGCCCACAGCCTGTGTATGTCTGCACTGCTTCCCTCTGAAGTTTTAACTCATACAGCCAACTGGTAGTACTGCCACCAAAATGCATGAGGAGCACTAGTGCTGGAAAAAAGCACAGGACAGCTATTGAGGTGGGAGAGAGACTGAGCACAGAACATGACAGTGTGGAGGAGATGGTACAGACAAGTAGTGAGAAAGATGCTGTTTAGATATGGGACTGACTCAGGCCCAAGTTTCAGAATGCTTTACTAGGTCAGGTTCACCACTGTGCAAACACAATCTTACTGTCTCCAAAAAGAAGTTAGACCCAAAGTTTAATGATCTTGGTACTTTTCCACACAGTCAAGTGCTTTCAGCCCCCAGGTCTTGATGCTCCAAGCTCCAAAACCACAAAGAGTTATCCAGACTAGTTCTGCAGAGCATCAGCTCTCATTGGTGAGAGGTTAGCTCCATCTGTTGCTGTACTACAGCAACTGAAGTGGATCCAGAGTCTGAGGAGCTAATCCTTGCAGTTAGATACTTTCCCAAACACTGTCTGTTATTAAATGGCATTGCCTTGATTACAGCAGAATTGTCTCGGCCTTGACTGACATGGATCTCTACAGGATAACAAGGCCCAAACTAAACCAGCATAAAATTATAAACCATTACATTCTTACAACTTGAAATAATTTCAGAAAAACAAAAAGTACACAGAACTGTACCTTGGGTGACTTTTTGGAAAGGAAGTTATCCAAAGTAGAAAAGAAGATATTATAAAGCACCATATTAGAACCTTGCTTCGGCAAAATGTTAAAGCCTGTGTGTCTTTAGTCTCTTTGATAAATATGTGAGTAGTTCTAAAATTCTTCACGTGCTTACCTTAGGCAAGGTGCCATTTCTCCAGTTATTTGAGGTATAGGATCACCAAGCAAAGTTTTCACAGTCATGCAGACTGATTCAGACAATGACTTTAAGTGGTATCCACCCTAGAAGAAAGTATTTTGCGTTACTTAAGGAACAAGCAACATCTATCTGAATATCATGGAAATAAATCTGAATAATACATCATGGAAAATATCACAGAATCATGGAATATCATGGAAAAGAAATTAAACTTTTGAAATATATCTGAATTTACAGAAGTGGAAGATGGTATTCAAGTAAATGAATTCAAGTACTTGAATGACTTTCAAAATGAAAAGTTACTTGTTGGAATTCACCGGCAGCCCACGATTCAACTCACTTTATCATGGTTTGATCTTTTAATCAAAAAAGAGGGAATTTAGTAATGGCTCCATTACTAAGTAAGAGTATATTTAGGTGCAAGGTTATTGAAACTCTCCTAGAGTAAGACATACTTGTAAAAACAATGGGAATGCAGCTTATTCACTAAATACATTTTAATGAATTTGGGACAATCCAGAGCATACAACTGTTCACAAGAACTGAACATATCTGTGGAGGATATGGTTTGCTTTGTTGGCTTTTTTTTGAACAATCATAGAATCTTCCTGGTTGGAAGAGACCTTGAAGATCAAGAGCAACCCTTAACTCACGACTAAGCCATATCCCTAAAATGAGCATATGCTTCTCTGCTTCAAAATTGTAAGTTTAAAAAAAAAAATCACTTAAGACATGCATATCTTTTAAAGTATAAGAGCATTGTCAAGTGTTAGCCATTTTTGCACTCCTGATTCTCAAAAGAAAGATAAAAAGAATACATTTTTTGTTCAGTTTCACTTCCTAGCTTCTAGCTTGCCCTGTATGGCTCTAAAACAAAGAGCCTCTCCCTGGGAATACCTTTCCAAAGTCTTTACCTCTAGGATGATGCACAGCCTTCCATTAGCTAACTGCTTCAGGAAATGGGTGAGGTGGGCAAAAACCTCAGGCGTGGCATTCATCTGACCCTAAATCAGAGAAAAATTTTTAAGAGATAAAACCCCAAAGCAAAAACATTGGTTAAAAAAGCTACCATATAAAATAAAATACCTAAGAACTTGTCTCTCATTTTATCCAACAAAATGCTGAACAACAGCTTTAAAGGAAGGTGTAAAAAACCACCACAGTAATTACACCTAGGGGATAATCTGTCTTTACATGTCTCAATGTAGTATTTAAAGAGCTGGTGATCAGCTTAAAGACTCAAACAGATATTTCTAGTTTGGTCAAAGTGCATTTCACCTCACAATCCAAGGATATTTACCAGGTAGGAACATTTTGCAAACAGATTAATGACTGACAACACAAAGGCCACAAGTTACTCACTTCGGGGTCTCCAATTCCAGAATCATATCCAGAGGAGACAATAACCAGTTCAGGACCAAACTGTTACAAAACAGAGAAAGTTGTAGCACATTCTGACATCCTATTTTCAGTTTTGCACTGCATTTCAATTGTACCATGTTCAGCTGGTATTTCAGCTAGAATATGAATGCAAATAAAGATTCTCCTTGAATGAAAACTAAGATTACCCTTTTACACGATTTTCATTCCTGCTGAAGAAGTTGCAGATCATTATATTGAATATTTAAAAGCTAACATTCAATAAATGCCATTCAGCTACCAGGCTGTCAGTCATACCAGCAGAAATAATAACTTAACTGAGCTACTGGCAGTTACTGCATTTATAGAGCACTAAAAAATTACCTCAAAAGCCATTGGAAGCAACACATGGAAAAATGCAGCGAGATAATCGGAATTTCCCATCCCAACCTACAGTGAGAGAAATATGGTCATAGTTTCCTGTTGGAATAACAAAGTTTCTAAGGTTCTTCAAGATCTTAGGGAACAGCACTATCAGAAGTTAAAGATTAGGCAGCCTTATGAGGCCAAGTAAAACAAACTCCATTTAAGTGAAATGAATAAATACCCACCAGTGTTTATTAAATCTTAATAAAAATTAAAAATTAATTTGTTTCAGTTCTCTGCTGAACAAGGGTGGGTGTAATCACCTCCAGAAACACTCTCCACGTTGATGGCTAGGCAAGGTATTGAAGAAAATCCAAGTATATGTATGTTTTTCTCTCATTCTCTCTTTTTTTTTTTTTTTTTTTTTTTCAAAATTATCATAANCTTTTTTTTAAACATTATCATTCTGAGCCATACTTTCAGCAGACATTCCAGTGACAGGAAGGAGGTACACTGTGCTAAGACATCTGCCAAGGAAGTGAAGCAGTGCTCTGGTCTGAAAGCATTACGTAAAGCATGAGATACGAAGCTACTGCACTTGCTTTGTTCTGCTGTAAACATTTACCTTATTCCAAGGCAAATTTATGTTAAAACCTTTTCCTTTTCCCAAACCCACAGCATCATAATCAGATTCTTTGAGTGATGGCCAGAACTCCTGATGTTCATAGCGATGCCAAGAAAAATACAAAACACTGAAAGATACAAAAAACAAATCCAACTTGACAAAAGGATTCCAGAACCAACTTTATATCCTGAACCTAGTGACTGTATCAACTGAAAGCAAGAAAAACAGAATTGTCCTTTCTCCCTAGTTCTCTTAATGGACTGGAACAGTTAAACCTGATGTCTGATATCAACCTAAACTATTAAACCTAAGGTCTGATGTCAAAATTAACCTAAAAATTAACCTGCTAAAAATTCGCAGTGAGCATGCACTCAGTTTGGATCAAAGATGGGGCATTTTCAGAAGAGCAGACCTGTTTCTACAACCTCCTTCTGTGGCTTTTCTGAAAACAATATAAAGCTCATGTATTTTGTTCAACTACTACTTGAGTAGTTTAACTGAGAGATTCGTGACCACAAAGAATAGATGTATTACCTGAATACTGGCACAAAGAGATCTTATGACTGGCAAACCCAGGTAAGCATATTGCTCATTTCATGTTTGTTATTCTTTAAAATAGAACAAATTTACATATTTTTTGTTTTGTTTTGTTAGTTTTTCATCTCTATTTTATAACAAGTAAAACCCAACAGATTGACTAAAATAGAATGTTTTGTAATGTTCTAGTTTTAAAATGTAAGAAATCTTACTCTCTATTGAGGCAAGCAATCTTAAACCAGCTAACATTAAAAAAATAAAGTTAATCTTTCAAAACCTTGGATCCTCTTCAAATATATACTGGATTCCTTGCCCATGGTGCACGTCCCAGTCAACAATAAGGATTCTGCATAAATCAGTAAAAGAAAACACTCAGCATCTCAATCTCAAGGAGGTACAAATCAGTGTTCTTCTGACCCAGCAAGTACATAACACCCAGAAAACTCTAGACATTAGTCTAAACAAGCAGAATGTCAAGCTGTTATCTAAATGCTGTACTTGGGTATGAAAAGCTTCTCTAGAGTGAGCCACACACTTACCTCTGTAGACCATATTTCAGTTTCGCATACTTGGCCGCAATAGCAACGTTGTTGAACAAACAGAACCCATTGGCTGCATTTCTCTGGCTGTGGTGGCCTGGAGGTCTAAAGCAAAGTTTTCTACAGTTACTCATAACAAAAGATGTTTTGGTAAGAACCAAAAAATTTCTCACCTATTTCTTACCTTACTAATGCCATTCCATTGCACACTTTCCCTGACATCACAGCGTCCACCAGCTGCAAAGTTGCTCCTACTGCTAATCTGGCACAGTGGTAAGTGCTCTGAAAAAGAGAAACTCAGGGCTGTCATCAAATGCTCATCAGCTTGTCCTAAACTAATCACACATGACGTGCTTTTGCACCCCAACAGCAAATTGTCTTGACATAATGTTACCCATCTGAGGTTGTATGCAGATAGTTGAGACCAGAAATTTACAACACAGATTCCAAAGAGCTTTCTACTAGGTTCACCTGTCATCACCACAGCCTTTATGAGGGTGTTCTCACTGGAGCAGTTAAGAAACATGAGATGGACAGATTGAACCGAGTAGAATAACATGGCATCTTTGAAAAGAAGGAACAAAACCAGACAGAAACAAAACAGAAGAGACTTCACCTCTATTACGTGGCACAACGTTTAAGAGCAGCTGTTAACAAAATGGGATTTGCAGGTCACTGATGTTCTACAGTGACAAAAAGAGAGCTAAAATTTGAGTACTGTGCTATAGGACACTACAATAATATCATACACAAATGCAAGTCTATTTAAATAGCAGAAATGTATTGCAAATGTTCCCCTGCTCAGCGCTGCTCAGATGCAGTAACACAAATACTTTTATCTCCCAACAGAGGAAGCAGGTTAATTTACACACCGGATGAAAGAAAAAGGCATCATAATTTCCAGAGACTCTTTTCAGTTCTTCTTCATTCATTGTCTGGGTGCTTTTTGCCACTTCTAAGTGTTCTGAACTGCAGAAGAGAGAGATTAACACAGCACTCAACTAAGCAACTACAGAGGTGTTTTTTCAAATGCAAAATGTAATTTAAAATAATAGAATATATGTCAAAATGGACTTCCAATAGGTACTCCAACATACCAGTTGCAGGACAAAGTGAAAATAAACAAGTACTATAAGAGCAAGAGTTCTTGTATGTCCTAAGAATATGACATTCTTCTCCCTTTTCCAGTGATAAGGGCCATTAGTCTTGCTTTAAGAAGCAAGGCGCTCTGTTCACGATGCAGCAATCTAGTTGCAACCCACACTACATAGTTACCAACCCCAAAAGAATTAAACTAGGATACTGATCAGAGTGTGAGTTATCATTCTAAGAACGTGTGTCCAGTGCTCTCTTGTTCTGTGGAAAAACAGTATTTGGGTGAATTCCTTAGCAGGTGTGTCTTAACTATCTCTTTTCATTGGCTCAAGAGTGCAGTAAGTACTAAGACACTAGTGTCAACATTCCCCCAGTCTCTGTCACTGCTCTCCTGCCTGATGGCATCGACTCTCCATCTTTGTCCTAAACCAGGATACAATGGCCATATATGTGCTTCTCTAGGTGGACAATCCCAAAGCAACCAGAATTTGACAGCAAATTGAGACATGCTAGTGCTGCCTCGTGGAAATAAAGCGAAACAGTGACTTCAAAAATGAAGGCTTTAACAGGAATAAAACAATATGAAGCTGAATGACTGTGTAATTGTTAGTTTAACTTCAGTACCAGCCTCATAACTAACTGTGAACACAAAATGTTTTTATGTGAGTTATAAATTTGATCCAATCTAAAAGAGTTTTAGAAAGGAAAGAGCTCTGTTAGCTCTGCCTTACCTATGGAAATCAAAACAAGACTTAGCAATTTGTCCCCAGGCATCTATCAGGAGCAAAAAACTGGAAATAGTGATCAAGCCTCTTCTGCACCTACTCAGCAATGTATTTACTATGAAAATAAATTACACTGGTACGCAGGACTGATCACATTCTAACAAACAAGTGTCTTCTTATGGAAAATACTGTTCTGGAATCTGAAAATTTAAGCGTAACTTCAGACCAGGCTATGGTCCTTGTCACAGGTGTCAGGGCCCTGCGTGTATTATTTCCCTCCTGGGGTTTGGCTGCTGGGTTCAGAACCAGAGCTAGAAGGAGCCTCGGCAGAGGCTCACTCTAACTAGCTCTGCTAACAAGTCTCAGCAGACACTCCCCCTCCTGCCCTTGGCACCTGCTTTCAAGATAAGGCTCTCACCCTTGCTATGTTGCAACTGTGTTGTATAGCCCTGTCCGTGTCAGGCCAGAAGCTCCACTAATCCGGTCCTGAACCCTGACCTGTGGGCTGACTCTCCAGCTTGACCTCAGAACTGCTATGTCACTGGACAATCTAAACTCATGGCTGAATCCAGATACCACCACCAGACCTGTGCTGCTCACCTCACTTGGGTACTGGGGCCTTGTCCATGAAGCCAGTGCCTCTGCCTGCTCTGCCATCAGGCTCTGCTCCCAACTCCCCTGACAAGGGCAAATGAGTGTAACAAGCCACACAGAGAATCATCTGCAGTAGCTGCAGAACCATCTCACCGAGGTGGTAAATGCCAGAGCAGACTTCATTGCCTTGACTTCAGAACAGGCAGGCTCTTCTTCTGCTCCTCTTCACTTACTCCCTCAGATTTAGCTGCAAAGTTTTTTTCTGGTTTGTTCACTTTATCTCAAATATTCTTGGGAGAAAGAAATAACCATTTTTCTACACTTTTTAAAGTCTTGCCCCAGTTTTTATAGGTAGGATTAAAAGTAAAATACTAATAAATCAGCATTCACTGCTTCAGAACCCAAAGAGTGAGAAGGGGGATTTGGTGGAATAGCAGATTCACACTTCAGCACCTACACCATACTCAACATTATTCCTGTCACTTTAAGCGTGACACATTTTCCATTCAAATTACTGAAAGTCATCAAGTTTTGGAACAGATCTTTAGAAATGGAGCAAAATATGACCTGGAGGTATGAGATCAGTTATTTCATTGATTAATCTGAACGATGATGAAAGTAAGTTTCATACCTGTGAACCAACAGGATCTCTTCCTCGGTTCCTTCTCTGGCAGGCACACGGACACATCTTTCCACAAGATGGTAACATTTCAGCTGCTCATAAGAGGATGACAGTCTTTCTGGCACTTCAACATCACAACTGGGACTAAAAATAAGCAATATTCATATCACTATAATAATTGTACCATCACAGCTAACAAGTACTCTTCATGATGCCTAGCTTTTAAGGTCCTACCGTAAGAAGATTCATTACCCTCACAGGACACGTAAGAGTAAAAGAAAACCAAAATCTTTAAATACTTTTTGTTTCGGAATTGAACCCAAAATTGGTTCTAAAATATGTAAGCAGAACATTCTAGGTGGTTCTTAAAGAAAAAAGAAATGCAATAGCATCGGGTTTTGTTTCCTCTCCCACCACTGAAAGTAGCAATGTTTAACTGCAGACACAGGGACACTGAAACCAAGCGCTGTAGATCACAGTGAAGGGGAGTGAAGGAGGAGCAGGTTTAGGTGACAAGACAACAGCAGACTGTTACTCTGAGCACTGCAAAAGTACTGATCTAATTAATGTAAATTTAAGTGTCATATACCAATTTTTAATTGAAATTAATTAACAAGTTTCAACTGAGTATATCTACCTATTTTTTTCCAAGATCACTGATGCTTCAGCTTTATAAACAATTCTATTAGCTTGAAATACTTCACTTAGGGGGCACTTGGATGCCTAAAGGTAACACTTCTTGCTAAAGCCTACTGGGCTGGAGGCCTACAGCTTCTAAAATCTAGCCTCAGATTATTGTTACAACATCTGGATACAAATCAGAAATAGAAGTTTTCCTTCTCCACAAGTAAAGATTTCCTGCTTACTAGGAAAATGACAGGCTATCTATCACCAGGAATTTCCTTTTCCATTGACAAAAGCTGTGTTTATTTGGTGCTTGTCTCAGAAGACCTAGTAAGTATTCATAAAAAAGGATGGCAGTGACTTACTCACTCCAAAGCAGTTTATGAGTGGTCATTTTCTCATCGTAAACCAGCGCAGTTCCTGAAGCCATTGCTACAGGCAAGAACAAAATAAAAACTGTAAGACACGTTATTTCAGTCAAGAAATAAATATAGCTTAAAACAAAATTAATATTAGCTAGTGAGAACATCCACGCACAGCATATCAGTAATAACTGCACTTTAGACTTTGTACTTGGTGAAGGAAATCAAGAAAAAATCGCTTAGGATGTCTCCCAACCAGTCCAAGAAGAGAGGCAGCAGTGCAAAGATAATGGCACAGACCTGGAAACTGGATTCACGATGATCTGCGTTTTCAAACCCTTGGTGCAGGTATTTCTGGGGCAGGTGCAGGGCTGAGTTCCGCTGCCTCTCCAAGCCCCGCCGGCCCACGGCCCGGGGCTTGCAAAGGGCTC
>VWZY01006897.1:44392-84381 GCA_013399075.1 Chloroceryle aenea
GCCACAAAGTGATTATAACCGGGATTATACACACTACAGCTAGAACACTGACGGAGACCTGTTGTGTTTAAAGCTTTTCCGGTAGCTCAAAAACCCCAGAGAGGCATTTAAGAGAAACAAAAGTATCGAAGCGAAGGGTGAGGATTACGGGCAGAGCTGGCCCCGCAGTCGCCTCACCGGAGCCGCCGGAGGGCGCGTTGAGGCGGCCCCGCTCCCCTTCTCGTCCTCCGCCCTCGGGCTTCCAGGCGCCCTCANACAAACCCATGAATTAAATGGTTACTGCCTCGTTTTCACGGAGTAACAAGCACCTCGTTCTCTGCAGGTACCGCCGGACACCGTGAGTCCGCCCCCCGCGCAAGCCCCGTGGCCGATGCTCCTCCGGCAGCTCCCTAGCGGGTCGCGGGCTGCGGGGCCGCATCGCCCCGGGGAGCCTCCCTCGGAGCCTCCTGCGGCAGCTGCTGCGGGTGAAGCCGTGACGGGCGGCTTTAAATATTTACCGGTTTCCCTGCAGGGACCGGCACGGGCTCAGCGGGACCGAATGAACTGAGCTTTTGAGCAACCTACTTTTCTTCTGAGCAGTGACTTCATTATACAATATAAACTCGGTGCAGTTTCTATTAGCTTTCCAGTTCATGGTAGAAAGTGATGGAGGAAGGTGTCATCAGGAGCACACATACAAGCCTGCACTCATCGGGCACATAGTGGTGACCCAGCTCATTATAGCTGCTGACTATAAACTTTTCCCATATTTATTTCAAGAAATAAACCACTTAGACCTGGTAAAGCTCATGCATAGGCTCTTGTAATGTGTCTGAAAATGAAAAGGGGCCTTTAAGTAGCAGGATTTAGATTCCAGTTCAACCATGTTATGTTCAAGATGGTCGCACAAGAATAAAGTTTCAAAACTTGGGTTTAGCCGGTGCTCTCGGGTGTTACCACCGAAACCTTGCCAGCTCTGTCATTGTAAAGTGATGCCCAGTAACCAAACCTTCTTGTAGCTGGGGTCAACCATATCATGCTTACAGTTACTTATTCCTATTTATTCTTCTCTGATTCCAGCAGAAGCAACCAGCAGAGGGCTGCCTTCTTTTAAAAAACTCATAGGGACAAGGTGAGGTGGATTAGTGAAACATTAACCAAGGGAAAGTTCAGGTAACCAGAGAAAATGGCAGAGAGAGTAGTATAGAAAAAAATCCATTACAGGTAGTCAGCTGGATTAAAACTGGGGGGATTTATACCAGTTTTTGCACACGTTACAAAATGGTTTTGAAGTAATTCAAAGAAACACACATGGCTGTCCAAGTTCAAACGTGCTGTGAATAGCTGTAACACTACAGAAAGGAGGCCTGATAACACTAGGGTTTAAGTCTGGCTTATAATACAATTGCAGAGGTAATTAGGACTATACATTCCACTTATAATACATTCCTATTTACAAGACAGGTTTGTCAGGAGATGTATAACCATCTTTTTACAAATAATATGATAGATATTTACAAGCATTTATGGTATCTCCACTTGTGAGTGGCCAAAGTTAGCTGGGAGTCCCTCCTCTGCCAACGATAGACCTGGTTTACTAAAATGATGCCATCTTCAACATTCCCCACAAGGAGATATACCATGGGACGAAGAGCTGAAGTCATCCTCTGCGTACAGTTTTCATTGATAAGCAGCCACTGTTGTATCATACTCTGAGTTTCATAAGGCAAGAGTGAGCCCTGGGTAATGAATTCTACTTGGCATTCAATATGATACTGTGGGTCTCCAAACACTGTTCTCTTCTTGGACAGCTTTACTTTCACTGCTAAGGTAAAAAAAAAAGGAAGCACGTAAGTCATTCCATTTACTCAAACGCAGGAAGAAATGCTACCAACGGAAGCAGGATGATTCCTTAAAAATACTATCAGAGTTTATGCAGACAGAGCATGGTGAGGCCTTCTCCAGCAGCAGTATACATTTTAAAACAAGTTTTTAAAGCAAAGGTTATGTAGTAAAGAATTTCTTTCATGGAATTAGGCAACTAGGAAATAGTATTTCCATAAAAATGAGTAATTGATTTTTATCATCACCATGTGTGTCAGACTTTTCAGCTAATGAGATATTGCAAGCTGTTGGTGGTGTTCTTCTGTCACAAGGCCACCACCTTGCACAATCAATTCTTCTGAAACTCACTTTGTCCATGTCAGAAACCCCTCAGCAAAAATAGCTCATAATGCTTGCTGATATCACCCTTTTAGATATTACACCAGAGGCATCTACACACCCCACTTGACTCCACCAACATTTTTTTTAGCATGAAATTTCTCTGTACTGCTTCATGTAAAGCCAGCCCAAGTCGTTGACTTCAAAAGGCTTTGCAGGAAGTTTCCAGGGCAAACTCAGAAGTATTGCCTGGTACTCCCGTAAGACAACATGAGATAAGAATTTCTTCTACTGATGTGATTTTAGTCCTCTTTAGTAAGATATGTATCACAAAAAACTCATGCACACAAGTAACAAGGACACGCTATTCACTGGCAAACACCAAAGCTTTACTCTGGGTTCAACCTCTAATAAAAGACAAACCTGCTTATTGGCTGCTTTTCCCAGAAATATATTCCACAAAACATGTTGTACTGCAGTACAGCCAGTTATCAAGAACAGAAGAGCTGTTTGGTTGTAAACTAAATAATTAATAAATCTTTCATGCAAAATAAATCCTCCTTATATTTTGATTAGCAAGAACATATTCTGAAAAACAACTGAAAGTTAAAGCAGCAGCCAAACTCTTAATCCTTTGAAATCCCAGCAGAAACTGTCATTGTAATCCCAATTTTAAAGCATTTTAGAAGGAGAGTCGATAGTCTTTTGTAAGAGCAGACATATTAGCAAGGACTTACCAAAGTTACTGTCACAGAAAACTTCTAGAACTCTTTTGTGCGTAAAGAATTCCTCCACTGCTGGGCAGGTCTGACAGGAAGGCTTTGGTAGGACTGGTAAGAAATGACAAAGTCTCATCATTATGTTTTTGGGTTTTTTGTTTTAATTTTCTGCTGTCAAAGCTGAGAGCACAGTGTTTAACTACAGGGATGACAGAGAAAATAGACCGTTGGTCAGTGATAACCCAGGAAGTCTGCACACATCTCTGACAGCACAGCTAGGGATGAAAGGGAGTTTCATTTTCCATGAGTATTCAGTACTTGTTCAGACTGACAAACTCAATTGTCAGTATCAAGTACAGTAACAAATACAATATTATTTTTAATGGGGCTGCAGCAGGTGGGAAGGGGATTAGGTGGCTGATTCTACCAGTGATTGTGGGCACAGCTGCACTAGAATTATGAATATATGAATTTGGGTGTGCAAGCAGCAAGTGATTCCTACTGCTTTCTACAGAAGTAAATAAGCCTGAGTGCATCTGAAGATTTGAACATTAATGGCATAACTCAGGTTTCCTTAAGGAAAATCAGATAATAAATCATCCTAACTTTTTTAAGCTGATCTGAGAACTATGTATACATAAATTTATCCACAATAAAGGCCATTGATAAGTCTATAAAGAGACCTCAAAATAAATCAAGTACAGTGTGTTGTCATGGGTATCATGCTGCCCATACCTACTCAGGGTGATAATCACCTTCCTCTGCTATCTAAGCACAGACTATCTCCACTGATTTTTTTTGTAGTGATGCTGATTTACACCATCAGAGGTCTGCTGCAGCTTATGCTGCAAGTGCTACCACTTTCCCTTGCCAGCTGCACAAACTGGGTGAAGCAGTACAGACAGACACGATTCCATTTACACAGACAGGGAACAGTGTCCCTTATATCTCCATGATTCCTAGGACACAGAGCATGACCACCCTTCCCTCTGCCATCTTCCAGCTACCTTTGTGCAAGTATTTATATTCCTTTGTGAGAGATGCCAGGCATGTGTCCTCGTCCGCAGGGAATCGATCGCAGTCCAGACTGTCAGGCCAGGGGTGTCCGTGGCAGGCGAGCACTGGGGCGCAGCCGGCACGGACAGCAACACACATACTCCTACAAGGATGGATAAACCTGTCGCCAGAGGAAATGCCAGGCTGAATCAGTTACACTCGGTGATAACAGAAACTATTGCAACAGTGAGTTCTGTGCAGACTACACCGCCTTTGCTGATATTTAACATCCTTCAATAATGATATAACTCCAGAAGCAGCAGCTGTGCAAACTGTGCAAGTGCTCTGTACATGAACCAGGCTGAGTTTAAGGGATTAAGTCACAGTTTTAAAATTGTTTTTATTACAACCCAAGAAAAACTTCAGCACGAGCTTGATCCTATTCACAACAGGTGCTTCAACCCTACATTAACAACGAAATTTCAACTAACAAAATAAAACATGATATCCTTTAACTACAGCATTCATTTTCCCAAGGCAAACTAAAGTTGAAGTGGATCATGTTTTCTGTAATTCTCTTTCTGATGAATACAAAAAGGTTACCCATTATTTCAGAAAAAGTGGAGATTGCCTTTAGATTATGATAAACATGCATTTCATTTGATTCCTGCTCTGGCAAATAAAGGCTGGAGTTTGTACTGCGCTGTGGTACTTACGTATCTAAACAGATGGGTGCAAACAGGGAGCACAGGAATGTCCTCAGGTGAGGGTGACAGTCCGTGTGCACAAGGTGCTGCCAGGTGGTGGATTTTAGGATAACCTCTGCCATGCTTGTGTGTCCCATCAGGTTGGGAAGCCTCATTTCAGAGTATCCAATCTTGTGGCACATGTCCATCTCCTTAGGAATCACTACACATTTTGTGGATAATCCAATGTCAAAGCCCGTGGCCACTCTTAGGAAACCACTCACAGCAAAAACAGTCAAGAACATCTTCCAGTGACTCCTGGGCTGCTGAGCAGGGAACTGTCAAGCCCCTCTAGTGCAGGGGCATGCTGAAAACCTCGTGGCTTATATATCCCAAGAGCTTAATGAACTGTTGGTTATCAACTGCTTATCAAATGACTCGAGACAAGACCAGGTCTTATTGCCTATTCAAGGGATTGCTGTTGATAATCGGGGAGGTGGAGACAAAGTGCAGAAGTATGTTCCCTAAAGACATTGATGTGGTGTAGCCTTTCACATGTCCCACGGTGTCAGTTGCTGCCGCGTGCTATGTGGCATATTAAATTTTGACACCTAGAAGGTTTGCTATGTGCTTTCTAAAACAAATTAAGAGATCCCCCAGAAAAACGGTTGGTCAGACAAGCTGTCTCCTGGGCTGCTGTGTCTCCTTTGTTTTCAGACACTGCTGACAGGGCAGAAAAAACAGCCCAGATTGACTTATCAAGTGAAAATGTTTTGCTTGTGCTAATTGCCCGTGTCTCTTCCACTGTTTTACAAAGTAGAAGAGGTACTTTCTTTGGTCAAGCCTACAAAAGAGGCAGCCTTCTGCTATTAACCAAGTATTTTGTCTGGAAATTTGGATTCCTATGCTGTGACCTGCTAAATTTCCCATCAATTATATTAGACATCTGAAAATATAGAAACAAGAATGTGCCTATCAGGTGGCTGTGGAAGTCACATCTTTCATTCATTCAAGGCCAATGGTGAATTTTACATTGTAGGACTGCTGTGGCTACTGGCATTTACCCAGAGTGAAAAGGCAGTTACAGAGAAACATTGTCACTATTTCAAATGAGCCTGGCTACATTTCAAATTGCTCAAATAATGCAGTGTTTCACTTATTTATTAATAAATTATAATTACATTAAGCTGTATGAAAGCAAGTGGTACCAGATGTGTACTTTGCCTGTTTGCAGCACACAAAAAATAGTATTCTATTCCCAAAGTTAAAAGTTAACAGAATTACTGACTGCCTACTTCATTGGTATAGTTCTGAGAAACAGCTCTTTGCTACAGAGAAGTTGGGAATCAGTTAAGGTTGGCAGAGAGTCTGAGTAATGTGTAGCATACCTATTATGAATAGAAAACTCTGTTTATTAGTAAAAAGAGTTAAGGATCTAAACAAAAGATTTTGTGGAGATTTCTAATTAGATGAAAACATATTTCCAATTAGTCAAAGGTGTTATTTTTTTATTTCCATTTCTTATTAAAAAAAGTATTAGCAGAAATGTTTAGATATTAATAATACATAGGTGGGTCTACTGTAAAACATCTGGATTGATTATTAGGCTAAAATAACTCCATTCATAAAAGTGCATCATCTAGTCTTACTGATGCTGGATTGAAATATTTTCTTCAGCAGCAGTAGCTTTTTGTGCTTATAGCTAGATGTGGCACATTTAGACTGTGCCACGTGTCACTTACCAGGTTATACCTAAATGTTTTATTATTAATCCTAGCATCTTGAAGCCAATGACAACCCCCCACTGATTCTTTCTTAGCTGTCTTCCTTACTCTAAGCTACTGGGAAAATTATAGTATCTGTTTAAGTAAATCAGAAAAAAAAAATGACAGCATGCAAGGTTCCAGGAAACAGATGCATTTAAATGAACCGTCAGTTTTAATGTTCATGGTTTGTTGCCAGCTCTCTATTTTTTTCCAATAAATGTGGTTTCTCTGTATCTATTCTCTCCCTTCAAAGCAGAGGAGCTGAATACTTAATCAGGCTGATGTAGGTTTGATGGTAGCATCCCTTTGCCAGGTGCTCAATGTATTCCATAAGAAGTTGGAGAACCTTACTAAAACTCAGTAAAAGTTCCATTCTTGCTCAATCTGTGCAGGCATCCTCAGGCTACCTGCACAGATTTAGGAAGATACTTTCATATGGCTGCTCTTGCTACCATTTTGCAAGGATATGATGGCAGGAAGCTGCTCGTTACAGGGTGAGGGCAGACCCTCACGTCAGGCCGACTGCACAGCCTCTTTGAATGGTTCCCTGTGATCATCTGGCTCTCCTGTGCTCAGAGCAAAGTCGTGAGGCTGACCTCCTGTGCACAGACACAGCTGCCCAGGGCCCAGAGCTCAGCTCACACGGGCTCCAGGGATCTTGCAGACACCCTGCTGTCTCTCACCTGAGCACCACTTTGGCATTCAGCAACTGGAGTGAAACTGGACTCCCTATTGGAATGTCACCCGTACCCATCTGGCTTCTGCATCCCTCCACATCACTGATGACTTTACCAAGTCACCCCATAATTTTATGAAATTAATAAAAGTCCTCTCTGGCCCCAGTTATTTTCTTTTGTACTACTTTTCTCATCTGATTGCTATCTGAAAGTAGGTGGCAAGATGTCTGTTGAAGGAAGCCCTTCCACTGCATGTGGGGCATGGTATTACATGCACATTTCTGAGGGATATGAAATATGTATTAAGAAAGAGCACTTAGTCTCTTTATTATTTAGATGTTTTTCTCTGTGACTGTCTTGCAACCTAAAAAACCGCCTTGATTGATCCTAAAACCTGAATCAGTTCTGTTACTCCAGATAATAAGGGGTTACTGAGTCAGTAACCGTGCCAGTGCTGTGCTGCCAAGGGGGCTTCCTCAGCCTCTTCCCACCGTGGGCTGCCTGTGCTGGGCAGCTGTACCAGAGACCAGGAGTGCTGGCTTGTGAGGCTCCCTCTGGGCCACCACTGATGGACAGAACAGAGACAGGCATAACAAGAGCATGTGAGATGAAGAGGATCTAATAAGAGCTAATATCTCACCTGACAAACTTAGACAAACTTAGTCTCCATAGGAACTGTCTTAGAAAGAAATAACTGTGCTTCTGAGTCAGTGTCCTACTTGGGCTTTGCAGGGGGTAGGTCATTTATGAGCCGCTGCAGAGCTGTACCTTAACATTTCTTTTAGCCTCAGATATGTCTCAAAGGAAGCCAGCTACCTTTTAATGCTTTGCTTTTGGTGAGCTGACTTACAGTGGGTCAACATTTTGTAATGCTAAAGAAAACAATTTTTCTCTGGGTGAGTACAGTGGTATCTTCGGAGTCTGAAGGCTTGACCACACAGGAGGTTTAAGGCTTCTGCAGGTCAGGAAGAAGCTGCACTGCACTGCTCAGCCACATCTGGCATAGTCTTTCTGTGGGGAGCCTGGAGGATTTGAGCGTGTAGAGGAAAGTCCATGGTTTTGCCATCAGAAGAATGACAAGCCATCTGCTTCACTTCTGTTTCTTCTTGTTTTCTTGCTGTTTTGATCAAAGCAGCCATTCACCCAGGGAACAGCAAGGGGTTACTCGTTTGTCAGGAGTAATGAAATTCACTTGAGAGCTGAAGAATTGTCACCAGCTCTGAGAACAAAATGTGCACAAAAGCCTTTGCTGGACACCTATGGCCGCATTGGGTTTAAGGCTCCATCTGAAGCCAAAGCAGTACCCATAATTCAGTAATTTTTTCTAGCTGTCTTCTGTCAGGAAAGAGCATCACTTATGGGAGCTTCTGATTCCTCTCTCTCTGACAGTCACTGGGTTCAAGATGTTAGCTGTCTCAAATTCCTTATCATGTGCCATTTTCAGAGTCATAATTTGCTAAGGAATTTACCAATTTGACACCTCTTTTTACTTCTCTCACAAGCCACTTCCAAGCAAGGGAAAGACTTTGTGTTTCTGTTTAGGCTTAATTATTTTGATGTTCTTCATAAGCAGCTGCTACCTTGAGGCTTGTTTGACAGCAAGTCATTACCATTTATCATTTTTAGCAGGAGCCTTGCAGAACAGTTATTAAAGATGATCAGGTAAAGTAGATTGCCATTGCTTGGAGAGTGCTTCGGGTCAGTCAGATGTGAAGCGTGAGCTGCAGCGTGCACGTTGCTGCACCATAGATTCTCCATTTCTGCCATCAACACTCAGCTGTTCATTGACACAGTGTGGAAAAAAGGGTCAGGCAAATATACACACAGCATGCTTTTGGGAACAGTAAACTGTGATTTACTGCTGCTGCACCAGCTAAACATTCAAATTGCACAAAAGCTGGCGTGGGCACAGTATTTCTAATTGTAGTAATCTATGTGTGCTGAGGTTGCTTAAATAGAAGCCATCTAAAATTAAAAAAAAATATTAGTTTAGCAAACTATCAGTAGAATGGAAGTGTCTGCATACATTTTGAGTGGGCAGCATAAAATACAAGACTGGAGAGCTAAGAGAAATTTCCATCTTGAAAGCTGAAATCAAGCTAATGCTCTTTGAGACTGCTGAAGAAGGCTGTGTGGTTATTCCCTTAGCCAAGGGCTGTATTTATTGTCCCTGGATATGAGCAATAGTCACCTGCTGATGGACCCTGATAACAGGGATGATGGCTGGAGACTCACTCCCTGCCCACCTCTGTGTCATCTCCTTTGACTGTAACCAGGGAGACAGACAGAGATTAACCAGGAGCCACCCATCAGACCCCAGTAAGAAATGGGACTGAATTTTTCTTCAAAGAAAGTAGGAATTTGAGAGCAAACCAGCAGATGTAGGCATTTTGGGGTTTAATCTAAACATTTGTTGCTATATTCAGCTGGAGTCATTTTTATCAGGCGTCTAATCGCAGAGATGCAAGGCTCTCAGACAAGGATCAAAGCTTGTGACCGTGGACCCCGAGTCGCCAAAGGAGGCTGCAGAGGCACAGTCCTCACTCTGATGACAGCTTTGCTAGACCAAGGTCCTTACTCTGTGGGGCAAGATTTATTGCATAACATTTCCTTTCCTTTATGAAGAAACCTATTAGGCCACATAAGTATCTAAAACCACAGAGGAAGAGTCATAGATGGTTTTGAAAAGGCCTTATACATCTATTTGTCACAATGCCTTTAGCATTGCTTTAATTTTTAAGGGGCAGATATACTGTATTTCCTTATAAATCTGTAACAGAAAGCATTAAAGACTCACTGCTCTGGCATGCTGAGCTCTGTTCTTATTGCTCTCAACTGATAAACTGGGAGGAAAGTTTGTTTTAATAGTGAAAGAGAAAGACAATGCTTTGGGTGACCCAAACTTAACATTTCTGACTCTGCCACAAGCTTCCTGTCAAAGCTTAAACCCCGCTGCATGGTACTCCTCCACACATAGACTGCCCCAGTTAACAGTGCTGGGGGGTGTGGGGGATGCTAGAAGATAAACACATTAAAATATCAAACATTAATTTGCTAAAAGGGCAGGGAGGAGGCATGTAAATACCCACACAGATTCACCTAAAGACACAAGGGTGCTGAATGCTGTACAAAACCAGCATTCCCTAAGCAGGCCAGCGAAGTCAGGGATGGAAAAAGGGCATAGGAGGTTTAGCTGGCTTGCTAATCCTAGTGGCTAATGCAGGCACACAACCCTGAGCCTTGCCATCACAATATTTTTTGACCTATTTGGTTTTCAGGTCTCCTACCCAGCAGTATTTTGGTCACTGCAGAGCAGGACAAGTAGCATGAAGAGATTTTAGAGGAAGAACTGAAATCCTGGGCTGACAGCAGCAGGCTCACAAGACTGCATTCAGTACATGTCCCGTGTGCTGCATGGCAGGGCCTTTCAGTGAACACCACACTGGTTAAATGCTGTCTGAAGGATTTTGCTTTCAAGTTGGCTGTAAGGAGGAGAGAAGCCCGGAATGATTATTGTCAAGGAAGTGGAATTTTGCTCTTATAAGCAGAGCAGCAGGCTCGGTAGTGGTGTTGTTTTTACTCCAGGGGTAAGCACATTCCAAATGATGGCTTTTTGGGGGAGAGCAAAATACACTCAGTCTGAATATACATTTTTCACACAAGGCCCTTCCACAGAAAGCCAGCAGTAATAGCCACTATTCTGTTTCCCCCAGGTGAAAAATTAAACTTCTTAGTGGTTGGGTTTATTGTTAATTTTGGTTGGTTTTTTTTGTTGGTATTGGTTTGATGGTTTGGCTAATACTGCCTCTTTTTTCTTTTTAGTTTTCAGTCAGTCTTACTGGGTTTCAGTTTAGTTTTGTTCTGATTTAATACTGTGCAAGAAGGACCATTTGACCAATGGAGTATCACATGTTTCAGGCACAATTCTTGCCCTACAGAAAGCTCCTGTTTCTTAAGCAGTTAAGACTTCAGCAGTTTTTGCAGCCTTTTGGCAGCTGGGCTGATTCTGGTTTTCCCTCTGTCAACCTTCTGTTGTAGCCAAGTCCCCTCTTATGCATCAGCACATGCAACTGCAAATGAAATAAAAAGGGAGGTTAAATGGAGAATCGATTCCAAAGCTCTGTGACCAAAATGGTCTACAAGCTGTCTCATGACTGTCTCATAGGAAGGCAGGGGATCAGCTGTTTTGGGCTGCAAGTAAACAGCAAGTACATACCAACTATTTGTACTCCACTGAGAAAGTAAACAGGGTCATCTTGTCTAGTCGTCCCCCCTGCCCCCCGTTTCTGTCTTTGTCTGTGGCCTGTAGCCAGCTACTGATCATCAAGATAAGAGGGGAACACATTAAGTCTTGAAAATGATGTCTGGCTTCTGGCTGTCACTGGAGATAGCTCTATCAGTTAAGCAAGTCAAACTGTGGGTGAGTGCTCCGCCGACTCCAGCACGCCTGGAGCCCATCCCTTTTAAGTCGCTTGACCGAATTTTGCATCTAACTTCGATGTCTCCCAGCAGCCAGGAGGAAAGGCTCTCAGCATCTGACACTCCAACGGTGCGTGGCAGGCCAGGCTCCCTCCTCTTTAACTCGGGGGGAATCAGCAGACCTGAAGCATCTGCTTCAAAGTCAAACCAGCCTCAGTGCTTTGCTGAGTAAGCAAAGTTGAAGAATGTCTCCAAGGTTTTCACAAATAAATACATGTGCTTCAAATATCTCAATTAGATATTATGGCCAAATCTTCTCTAAGCAAAATTCCTTCTGGCATGAGTATGATTTTTTTTTTCTTGAATGACAATGGTAAAATATAATCCCTTTCCAGCCATTGAAAATGTATTTAAATCTAAATAATCAAAACCAGTGTTCCTGTGGCAAATAGTTTTGGTGAAATGAAATTAAAACAAGGATTTTTGGAGAAATAGCCAAGAGTTATACTCTGGACATATATTTCAGATTCCGGTTACTGAAATCCCAGTAGATTTTTCTTTAGTTATAAATGTGTCTCCAAGCCATGACTTATATTTTTAATTCAAATACACTTGTGCATACTAAAGTTTGGGTGGCTTAATTAAAACAAATAGCTGTGTCCTGAACTCAAGTGTGTGTATAGACAGAGCCAATATTCAGAAACTAGTTTAGGACTCACAGAAAAGCAAAATATATTTTTAATTGTGGCAAATACAAATTACTGCAGAGAGCAACTGCTTCACGAATGAGTGTGTCCACTCAAAGGTGCGTGGGGTTTAACTGTTACCTGACTGCCATGCAAATAGTTCTTGTGTCTCTTCTGTTACTTGAGCTCTGTGGCTGAAGGGGGAGGGATACTTGCTGAGGGTCTGAATATCCTCTACTTATTTTCACTCTTCCCATTTTAGATTCTCCCTTACACACACCTTCTGGAAATGAAGAGCAGCCTTTGGGAGCCTTTAAAGCACCTTCTTACTCCCCCAAAAGCCACATGTGCTATTACAGCTGTCACTAACCTACTTTTCTTCAATATTTCTCATCTAACTCTTAAGGAACTCAAAACATTTTTCAGGTTTCAATGAACCAAACCACTGGCCTTCTCTGTAACCCATTTTAGTTACAGATTAGTAGCCAAATCACACCTCTGTGTGAGGGGTGAAGGTGAGAGGGGGCAGGAGCACAGCACTGTGGCAGGTGACCAGCAGGACCGTGACAACTGTTAGCTGGATCACCACGGGCAGCTCTAGACATCAAATGTGATAATGGCTTTGCAAACATTACCTCTTTCTCAATTAAACCTTTATGATTTTGTCTCTGTTTCACACAGGGATGGTATCTCTGTAAATACTCTCTAAGTCTCCTTGTCCATCTGAGAAGACATCTAGTGGAACATTATGGAAAAGCCAGTAGATTTTGTATCTTATGCAGTTACCAAAGGTTTCTATATACACCCTAATGGGGTTACATAGTGCTTTCTCATAATGCTGTGGTGCTTGGCCCTCACCATCTGCAAAACCTCAACAACTGCTCCTGTAGAGAACATTGGTATTGACACAGCAATTCCTGCAGCAGGCCTGAGAATCCCACCCACTGCTCTATCCCCACTGCTCCATTTTGCAGGACAGCCCCTTTGCTATTCAGGACAGACTTTAAAAGCCCTGAAAAGGGGAAGAATTCAATTACAGAAAACCAGACCAAACCAATCTTCAGACAGATAGCATAGATGCTATATGCTTTATAACAGATGGGGAAGAAAATAAGTTTTCCCTTTCTTTGAGCCTTCAGTCCCTCCGAGTTCAGAGGGCAGATGGCAGGTTCTTTCCCTTTCACCACGGCTTGTGTTGCCTCTACTGACATCAAAGACATTTTGTTTTGATTACCCTATCTCAAACAGAAGTGCACTGATAAAGAAGTCTCCACCCTAATGATTAAACCCTATTTGGATTTAAATCCTTGGGCAGAGCTCTTCACCCTGTAGGCCAGGATTAGAGGGTCTGTGACTCCAGTGCCCATTTGTTAATCTGGATGCACACCATGCCCTGTGAGATGTTATGTCATTTGGCTTTCACATCCCTCTACTCTCATCCCAGGGCAATCTTTTTCTTCAGTGACATTACTGGGAAATGAAACAGAGATTAATCCATTCTAAGTAGCTATAAAACAGAAAGAGCTGAATAAATAATGAAAAAAATACAAATCAATCATTTAGAAAGGGCTCAAAATCAAACAGTACCTAAATGATCTTTAAAACTGTTGCTTAATGAGTTTAAGAAGGGAGAACCAGAGAAATAATAAAATTTAAGGTTAATCAGGAGAAGCTGATTTTTTTTGGCGTGTCTTAGGAACCATTTTCATTCTCTAAATAGCATTAAAGGTTTCATGCTGGTTACATTGACCAAAGATTGATAACTATCCACAGGAGGCTCTTTTCATTAGGAAACCATAAAGGAGCAAATATTTTAGAGGGGAAAGTATTTTGAAATTAAACTCAGGAGCATCCAGAGACAAAAGATTTGTGATTGCAGCTCTAGTTTCAGACCTTAAAAGGAGCGTGTTTGCCTGACAGCTTCTTTAGCTTTTTCCCCCTGTTAAAGTCTGTCTGATAAAAGCTATCACCACTCCTCATAAGCCTTGCCCTGCTATATCTACATCTCTGCTACAGCATTACTACTGTTAAATGTACGAGGGCAGAAGAGCTTTATTTGTTTGGTGAGAGAGAAAAAGATTTTTAGACAATGCATCCAGAGAGTGTATCTTAAGCACTCAGTTGTGTGGGCAAATGCTCTGTATTTATTTTCCTTATTTTCATTATTATTACTTTTACCTTTTAACAAGTGGGTAAGATTTTGCAGTCCTTACTTACACTGAGTAGCAATTTTCTTCCCAATATTCTACGAAAATGGAACAGAAGTCCTGGAGTTATTGACAGGCTGATCTTGTACCCAAGAAAGGCAATGACAGTTTCCATAACCTGTGGTTATAGCCTGAATGCCAAGATACTGCTTGTATTGCTCATGCCAAGTGTCACAACACATTCTAGCAATGTCAGTGAAGTTCTCATGGCATACCTTGGTCTTGGCAAGACTGACAAAGGTGGGCAACATAAACAGGCCACATATTCCACTCTCAATGGTGAATAATCTTTCAGGAGATGCCATACAGAAGTTTGTTTTGGGAATGTGCTATTAAAGAAGGATTTGGTGTGGAAAGTACTTTGCCCTGCCATATGATTGTCTGAGTAAAACATTCTCATACTAATATCTTGGCTCCAGCAAGGGATGCTGCAGGTGCATATGCCAAGCTTTAAAGGGAACAAACAACTTCTCTCCCTGTGCTTACTGAGCCCTCATGCAGCTGTTCCCTCCCTGCACTCCAGCGGGAGAGGCCAGCTGGTGTCTGTGCATAGGTGTGAGAACATTCACCTGGCTCTTTATCTTTTTCTTGAGGATTAGTGGCATTTGATTTACTTGGTAACAACACTGCTTGACAAAAAGCCAACACAGAAACATGAAGGGAACTACTGGTTCAGATTCTGCCTACTTCTGAGTTTTAATTTTTCTCCTTTCCAAGAGAAATGGCCTGATGCTGCTCTTCACAACCATCCATACTGCCACGACCATGTTTCCTACAGCCTAACATTCCTAGACAAGAAGAAAGAGATTTAGTTGTCTTTAACCCACTAACTGATCACAAAAGATGTATGATCCAATGGATGATGTCACATCATCATATTAGAGAAGATTTATTAACCCTAAGAGAGCCCTCAGGCACCCTCTGGTATGAATTTGGCACATTAAGGCAAGTCGGTCTGTGGAGGCAGTGATGCTCTCTGCTTGCTTGGCTCAGTTCTTCAGTCTTCCCTGAGCATTTTCTCATGGGAGATCGTGCTTACCCCACTGCTAAGATTTGAGGTTACAGAGCAAAGTAAATTCTCCCTTTTACATAAATAATTCATATTGCAAAGTATTTCAGTGGTGCCCAACAGTAGCTATGGAAAGCAATTCAAAAGCTGAAAGACAAGCAACAAGTTCATAACATTAATCATATCAAATCCAGGTGATCAGAACCACTAATCCAGCTATAAGGCATAGAAGGCTATAAAAGTCCATTGAGAAATCTAAGGAATTGTAGTTAACGTTTTGTTTTAGGGACTTAAACTGGCAATCCTGAGTAGCTATAGTAATTACAGTTACAGTGAGCTGTTTTGGAAGAGAACCCCACTTCTAGAGTCTCCAGATAGTCACTTGCTTAATTTCACACCTGATAATTCAGCAACACGAGGGTAAAGCATTGATAAAGTGGTTAGAAGCTGTAAGGGGAGTCATGTTTAAAGCTCTTAACGTGGCATGGGGCTGGGAGTGTCTTTGTATCCCTGATGACTTAGCTCTCCTACTCTGACAGCAGGCAGAACTCAAGCTCAGCACTCACAATATTCTCACTTCTGTGGGTTTACCTCTCTAATGCATTTGATTCTTCATTTAAGATACCTGTAATGCCTTCAAAAAATCCTCCTGTATTGTCATGTCTTTGTTTAAAGCAAATCTGTGCTCTCTTGCAGTTATTTCCCTTCCTATCTCATCGTTACCTTTTGCACAAACATATCATGTATGTTGTCATGACATTTACTTGGTCAAAATCCTGTTAATAACAAAGGAGAGACTCACAGCAACTTACAGTACATTTGCCAAATGGCAGGGAAAATGCGTAGTATTTCCATTTCATTCTGGAGCACCACCAATAAATCTTTCCAGCTTGACCCTAATTTAATGTAAACCACCACGTCTAGGTCAGGGCAGAAGAAGGAAAGCAGCTGGTGACAGCCCGAGGCCTTGGTGTGGGGCACATTCCTGAGGATGAGGACAGGCCAGGCTGGGACATCAACCCACGGGTGACAGTGGTTGAGTGGGACCCACGGCCAGGCACACAGCTTGGGGGTGGTGGGGAGCTGCAGCTTGAGAAGGACCGAGGTGAGAGCCTCATCTGGAAGCAGTTCCCCCAGCTAGGCTTTGGCCCCACAGTGTCTGGGAGCCTCTCCATAGCATCACCACAGGGATGGGGCCACCCTTGGCAGCACCAGCACTGAGCTGGCCCCCAGCCCCAGCAGCCAAGCCCCTGGGAGCCCTCATGGATGCTCTCACAACCCTGACAGCAGAGCTCACCATCACACTTTCCTAAACAACTGCTTCACAGAGGCTGCATTTTTATTAATTTATGGCTAGAGGACAACAGCACAAAGAGATTCCACTCATATGCACCCATCAGTTTGGCGTGAGCACAATTTTCCAGGCACCACTGGCTCTGTGGCCATGTCTGTGCTGGTAAATTAACCATACCTAGAGCAGTTTGCTGGATCTAAGTCCAGCTGGCAAGAAACTGCCCAACTCCATGCTATGAAAGCCTCTTAACCCCCAGAGCTGGCTTATTGCATCCCACTGCCTGTTAGGAGCATCACCCAGCCCCTGCCAGCTCCTCAGCTGTGCTGGGGGAGTCACAGGAAGACCACAGCTTCCCAGGGCCAAAACTGTGGCCCTGTGATTTAACAGAGCAGGCAGCTGAAGGTCAGTGCTTGGAAATGCTTCCAGCCCTGGTGAGCTTGGTAGTGCAGAGTCCTCATGTCCAACACACAGCTTCCACTGGCTTGCATGTGCAAGACCTGGCTGCAGCAGGAATTGAGGTCTCCAGCCAAGCGGACAAAACAGGAGGAACAGTCAAAGGCAGCTTTGGCAGGGTGAGGAGAGGCATGTATAGCTTCTGCAAAGCATCATTTTGGATACCACAATCATGTGACAGTACTTTCGTGTCCTGAACTCTGCCTTGTCTTTGTGATCACACAGTTGCCACCTTCTGCAAGAGCTGGGGGATAGGAGCTATAAAATAACATTAAACTGTGTGACAAAAACATCTAGACAAGGAACTCAGAATCACCTAGGTAACCTGTGGTGATGGTAGTAATGGTATGGACACTTTCTGGGGAGTTTCCTGCTAAAAGGTGCCCTGCTTCAGGACTGGCAGACAGTTTGTGTGCACCAGTCATGCTGCTTCTTTATTCAAAGTTTATACTGTGTTAATTTTCTGCATTAAATGAAAAGTCTTCTTGGGTTACCTTCAAGAGGTCAAACTTGAAGAGTTCAAAAATACTGGGTTACTCCAGGCACGGTTCAGGATTCTTCCCGAGTAGAAATTTTGATTCCTTAAAACTGACCTTTATTTTATAATGTATCCTGGATCTGGAGAAGGGTTTGTTTTAGAGAAAACATTAGGTAATGTTTTTCTGATTACATTTCTCAGCCATATTTTCTCTCCTTAGAGTAGCACACTACTGGTTTTGTGAAAAATTAGACTGGACTCAAACGCCAAAATGTAAGGACTTTCCTAGGAACAGCACAATCATTGGACACATGATGAAGCAGTATTGCTTGGTGGCAGGAGCTCTGCCATGTACAGATGGGGCTTAAAATGCCTGACAAAAAGCTGTCTGGGCCCATGCCCCCAGTAAACGAAATGCCTGTTTTTTCCTGTTACAACCCATGATGATGTTACTGTTACAATGATAATGATTTTCCCAGTAACATCAGACTGAACTGGATTAGGTGCCACAAAAAGAATCCTTAAATTACTCTCCTTGTCCACACATAACTCCTTGCAGATGGATACAGCTTCTGGTAGCTAAAAAGCATGCATCATTCCCATGCCTGAGAGCTGCCCGTGGTTGCTAGGTGGCAATGCAGTTTTCAGATCATTATGTTACTATCCCAGAGGGCTGCAAAAGAAGCTGTGCATCAAAGCTGCTCATTAGCTGGTAGTCCCTGAAGTTTCAAAGTGTGTCTGTATGATGGGAGTCCTCCTCGCTTGTTCTTTCTCCAACTCATGTTTCTGAATTCTTGAGAAATACTCTGGAGGAGATTTTAAGTACTGTAGTCCATGGAAATGCTTCTGGTATTATTTGACTTACATAACCAGTTGCCCTACGGTGTATTCAGGAGATGGAGATTTTATCATCAGAGAGAGCAGGGGTTACGAGCCCCTGTTCTTTCCCTGGTACCTACAGGGACCATCTAAAGCCCTACAGGAGTATTTCATACCAAAACCCAGAGAACAACAGCATCTAACAGATGCTTTGTTCTCCGACAGCCTTAGCTGAAGCAGACCAGAAGCACCTGATACTTTTATTTGAACAGCAGATCAGAAAGTAGGAAGCTCAAAGATGTCCACCCAGTTCACATGCCTGATAGTTCCAAACCAGGAACAAATTGGATCTTCTGAAGACATTTTGCAGGACGCATACTGGCGCTCACCTCAGTGTTCTCCTGTAAAAAGACCCCAAACCAGTAAATAATCAACAAGTGAAATCGTGAGCCACATCTGGCCCACAACAACACATCAGCAAAATTCAACAGCAACAATGAGTCTTCAGTGAGATGAAAACGAGTACTTAAGGGGACAATCTTGCTCTAAAACAGTCAGGGGGCACGTGGGTTTTCAGGGCAAAGGTCCCACAGATCCTGCTAGAAGTCTGTCAGTTCAGAATTCTCTGCTCAACTCAAAGCTAGATATGCTTGATGATCACCCATGTGACTGGCTTTTAAAATCAGGCTGAGGAATGCAACTGTATTTAAGGACTGAAATCCCATCCTCCAGAACAAAGCAGAGATGTCTGGTAGAACCCAAGATATGGTAAGAAATAATTAGGTGGCAGTAGTACAATCAGATCAGCTCTGTGGCTGACTTGAAGGTTGGAAACTGGGGAGAGTGGTTAGCATCTGTGGTCTGACTGACTCCAAAATAAACTACATCATCAGCTCATATTACATGACATTTACCTACAATATTAGGTTTCATACACTTTCCTTATACCAAAAATACTACTTTCAGGAGTGATTATACATTTGGGAATACATCTGGAGAAAATAAGACCATTATTGTGTGAAAAACAAACCCCTGACCTTTATTTGTCACAATACATTTCAAGTACATGCAGAATATATTTACATTTCTTTTTAAGGCAAACAGAAATTGGGTTCTCATTCCTGAGTTGCTTAGCACCAGTAGAAATAGCAAATAAAAACTTAGGAAATATTGTCTCTCCCTTTGAAGCAGCAGCTGCTTCCCATGCAAAATATTTCTGCTTTCACCTCGCATTTCTTTTAATGAGCCATTTATACTCATCATCTCTACTGCTGTTTGGAGGTCTTTCTGCAGACTGCAATCTCTTTGCAGAAACACCTTCCCAAGATGTGACAAACTTTCCCCGTTGGTTATTTTACCTTCCAGATGGTTTGCTGACTAGATAGCACAGCAGCATTTCTGTCTTTGCTGGCACGTGCAACAGGGGCTTCTCTTCAGTTATTTTCAGAGTTCTGTATTCCTCCAGTATCTCAAAAAACTGACATTACCTTCTTGTGTCTTTCTCATGCAGGCTAACTGCTTTTCCAATACTAAGTTAAGATTAAGAGGGGGGAAAGTTCACTTCAGCCACTGGAGGGTTTTAGGGCTTGACTCCACTGAAGCTAAAGGCATGAGGAAGTGAAAACTCCCACTGAGTGTTGGCATTTAGGGAGAAGATGCAAAGCTGGTTTTCAATTAAAAAAACCCCACCTCCCTCAAAAGTTTGACTCACGTTTGAGCCATCTGCATTCTCTCAGGACTTCAGATATTTGCTAGAATTTAGGATGTTGAAGTTCCATTTAAAATGTAGAGGGAGCATTTTCAAAGATGTTTTTGACATTTTCCATTTCCCATCGACTGGCTTCAGAAAGCCCGCTCATTCCAACAGGCACTTTTCTCCCATGACTTTTAAGAGGATCACAGAGCATGATTTGCAGAGGAAAGATCTATTCTATAAAAAATAAAAATCCTATTTAATGTAAACGTTGTCCAAGCAGAATGCCAATGGTGCAAAATGGGGTGTGACTTTTAATTAAGTGTGCCTTCCTCAGTGCCCTGTGGTGTGGAAAAATGTTTTGTTTCAAATTACATTCTCTGCATTCCTGAAATTGTAGTTTTTAGTGGCTTGTCAAACAATAATTCAAGGTTTCTGTTACCATTTAGTCACTCTAGGTGCTGGTCTCAGCTAGTCAATGCTCATCACAAACAATTTTTAAACAAATGGTAGTATTTACAGGTGTTTAACTTAAACATTCATTGAAAGAAACAGAACAACTGTGCCTTGATTAAACTTCTGGTTTAAACAAGTTACTAAAGCAAAAAATACCAAGTAATTTCTTACTTCTTTTCCACTTATTCCATGCCAAGATCAAATGTCTTCCTTTGCAACTGTTTCAGTTAGTAGCAACAAACAAGATATCACAATGGGAATAATCCACATGTAAAGACATTTTACGAGGACAAGAAATCTCACAAAGAAACTCTTCAGCAAAGGTTTGCCAATTTCTTTCTCCCACCCCTGAGAGATTATTATGAACTAAGCACCTAGGACAATACAGTAAGAGGACAGTAAGAGGAACTCATGAAGTGTCTAACCAGTCTATCCCATCAGGAAGTGGACTCCCTTCTGGTAAGGCACCTCTCAACAGAAGGTCTGAGGGTTTTTCCAAGTCAGAGGAGTTGAAAAGGCTTAAAAAGGGAATGGTTGTTTCTCTGCACTGGCCAACACCTCTGTACACTGTGAACAAACCAGCCTGCTGCAGGTATTCCCTAGGAAAAGCTGCAGCATAGCATTTTTACCCTCATTTTATTCTACAATGCAGCTGTATTTCTAAAATCAGCACCACTGATTCTCTGACCAGTACGTCCTCTGAGAAGATGTACCTACTCAGTGCTCACTTCAATACTAAGATAATAGTCAGTCTACAAAATTTTAGAAAATCTTAAAAATTACTCCTTGGAAATCCCTGATCCCTAGCCTACTACCCAAAGAGACTGCACTGTGTTTAGAGGAAGATACTGTATGCCCTGACAGTCCGTGGTCATCCCGTGACTGTTCACCTAGGGCATTTGTGAAATCTTGTCCTGCTGTGCTGGTTGCTTTGAAAAATATCTAGGACATGGACATTTCTCTGCTTCTCACCTCTTGCCCAGATCTGTCAGAACTGGCTGGAGCTCAGGTTCTCCTCCCCTCACACAGGACAGGGGACACAGGCATGCATTTGAGCTGTGTCTTCGCTACCTGCTGCACTAGGACAAGCTGAACAGCCTCCCAGGCATCCAACCAAGGTGAAATATTCCAGACGAAGTCACGTGAATACATCTTGCATTCAAGATAGTTCAGTGGCCTTGGGGAGCTGTCACAGCACATCTCTGACATACTCTGTCTCATTTTGCTCGGGGTGGTAACTTGTGCACTTCCAGTCTCCAAGTTAAAGAATTAGTCCTACTTGCTCTTCTGAGGATGTCACCAGGTTCTCACAGTCTGAATCCTTTTGTGCAGAAGGAAATAGTTCTAAGCAGGAATAAGTTTCTGGATAGTTTTGAAATGCTACTCCCAAAGGCACAAACTTCCACATGCAGAGTTGTTCTTTCTTACAGTGCAGATAACAGACCACATCCAGTTTATTTCTGAAAGTTTTATACAGCTGAAATAACACAAACATTCACAACTTTCCTGCTTTCTTTCAAGTTCTGAAAAGACAGAGTTGTACAATTACACTGCTGTCTCCTTTGACTCCAGTGTCTGTGGTGGATTGAAGTTCAGTATCTCTTTATAGGTAATGCCTGGAAAACAACAGAATAAGCACAGTGTTGCTGGTCTAATCGGAAGAGAGGCAGCACGGCCATGAGCAAGGTGCAAGCCCCAGCACAGTTAAGCTCTGATATATGTCAAGAAATAAGAGATCTCTTCAGAAAAAAAATAAAGAGTACAAAAAGTAAGGGAATTGAGGATCATTTTTTCACATTTCAGATTTCAGGAAGTAGCCCAATGCTGAAATGTTACAGGTGCTTCAAAGGGGATATGAACATTGACTTCACGGGATAGTGGGCAATAGCCTCAGAAAGAGCTACTGGGAGAATCAGCTTTAAAAGTCACATTGTCACTTAAAAGCCAAAATACAAACCTCTGACCTTAGATGAGAACTAGATTTAGACTTAAATTGCTGCTGGGATAGATACGTTTTCTCTTCCTGAAAGAACCTAAGTTAAAATTAAGGCCAGCAGACTGCTGCAGTCCTGTAGAGCCAACGGTTGAGGAATCTGTTCACCTGTTCTATCCACTGGAAGGAACATGTTACAGAAAGAGTTTCTTTCCTGCATCGCAGGAGGTAGAACCATGAAGGAGAAAAGGAGGAGAGGAAGTAAAAGGAGAAGAACAAGGAGGAGGAGAGCCTCTTAATAGGCAGAGAAGAAACCTCTGGAGGTCGTTCCAGGGGGACTTGATATGTGGATCCCTGGCTTATCAATGGTGTTTCTCTATCTTAATGGTATTTACTCTGGTCCATCAAAAGCAGAGAAGGTAATTGTCACAGTAAAGAGGAATATTCCTATTTCTGGATGATCTTTCTTTCTGGTTATTTTTTAAACCATCACAAATTTAAACTCACGCTTCCACTCATCTAGAGGAAGATCCATATTATCAAATGTGTCGTCATATTTCTCGGCTTCGATGTCTTCCTCAGGATCGTGAACCGGCTCAAAGTAAGGATGCATCAATGCCTCAGCTGCTGTGACTCGCTTCTCTGCATCCAGCACGAGCATCTTCTCCAAGAGGTTTACAGCTATTGCACAGAAAACAGGGTATTCAAATCACACCACTGCTTCCAAACACAAACACAGTAATGTTGCCAAGGAGATATTTCAAATAAGTATACCCAGAGATAAAGCAGAATCATTGGGTGTTCATTCTATAGCCAGTGTAGCCCATCTGCATGACAAACTAGCATGGTGAGCAAGATGAGATGTGTAAAAAGCCTGATGCAACACAGAGGTGCTACCTTGATTCTGTATGCAATAAAGATACATCACCTCAGCTAAGGAATTCTCAACCTCTGGCTCCAAGACCACTCCATTTTGGGCTTTCCCACGTGTCTTTCATCACTGCCACTGTGTTGTGGTTCTAAGGAACATCACATACAACCTGACAGCAGCAGAATGAACAGGTGGGTGTAGAGCTAGTGAGAATTGCTCTCTGTGACCAAATACAAGCCCAAGTTCACTTTGAAGTTCACTAAGACATGTCAGTTTTTCATGCTCAGAATCTCAGTGTTGAGTTTATCTGCTATCTGGTGTAAACCTCGGCCAAAACAATCCACAAAAATCTTGTATGTTCTTCTCCAGTGGATTTTGGATCAGGTCCACTGTTAGACTGACAAAATGGGCTAGTGTAAACAGATTTGATGAATGATTTGTTTATTCTCTATTTTTTTTCTATCCTGAAAGAACTTCACTGGCTTGGGTGGAGCAGCTGAAGGGAAGAAGCAGCAGCATGGCACAGGATGCTGCAGCTCCTGCTTGCCACATGGATTCTCTCCAACCTTCTCTCCCAGACCATGGGCAGTTGCTATGTAAGGAATGGCTAGATGGCCACAGAGGTGATAGGAAGAAATGTCCTGAAAACCTAAATGGAAATGTGTAGCTTGCTGTAGTTGAGAAGGTCAGTGAATTAACCATTCAGTCAGGGTAAGAGCTGTTTAATAATTATGTTTATTTTTATTTTATCCAAACATATAATTTTCACTTCATAGATTGATAAGATTCAATTAGCCTAATTTATATTATAATAAAACTGCCTTTGTGAGTGTTCAGGTTATTGGGGGAAGGATAAGGTTTGGAGAGAGCCATCGCAGAGCTCTGGCTGCCCTGGGTCATGTCACAGTTATGCACACTTGGTATGCTCTTCTGGCTGTTTATATCTTTCAAATCCAAGCCAGTGCTTCTCAGGAATCCACAGATGTTTCTCAGGATGTATTAATTCCATGACTAAAATGTCAGCTTTCTACTTGCTTGCATTTCTACTGTACATCAGATTGAGCTTTCAGAATTGTATTTCAAATACTATACAGAGAAAAATATGAGAATGCTGCTCCAGTAAAAACTATTCAGCAGAATCTGGATCAAAGCCTAAAACACAAAAGACTTCTTTTTGATGCTTCTGAGAAGCATCTGATTCCTGGCAAGGTCTAAACTTGGCAAAGTTCAGCCACTGCACTCAAAGCAAGAGATAGAAAAGCACAAGAACCATCACATAACCTATCACATGATTGATACTGCTGCTGGCTCCAATGCAAACACAAGAACAAGACAAATGGTACACATCCACACAAACTGTCTTACCCAAAGGATTCGCATACTTCAAGATGGATGCAAAATCTTTCTTCTGGACTTTTGGGAGGCTTTTGATATAGTTTTTTGCCTTAAAAGAAACACAGATATTAAATTAGACCATTGCCAAGTTTGTAAGGTGACAGTATTAACTATATGCTTAATAGGTAACAATGCTTTGATAGCACATTTTATAAGGCCTGATTATATTCACCTTCTTGTTGAAAGGAACTTTTGTTTTTGAGAAATGTGAACATAAAGCTTTAATTATCAGTGCTCCACACTTAATATATTAATCATAATAAATATGTATTAATTATTTGAAAGAATATTATAATGTTTACAGGAATCTCTAGAAGTGAACCATACACAGTAATTCATTAGTATTTAAATTGTATAGTTAGTCTAATGAATAATTTTAGATCCCTTACAGTAGATGCTTTAAGGATTCTACAAGGACATCCACGTAAGAGCAGGAAAGAAAATCAGAGACATTTGCAAACCACAGGGTTGTCTGAACAGGTCCACACTTAAGAAAAATTAAGACATGGAAAACCAAAAAACCACATTCTGACAAAGCAGAATACTCACATCTTGACTGTGCAGTTTTTGAACAAAATCTTGAGTTGGTGTACCTGTTATTTTCATTATTTCTGTGAGTTGGTCCAGATCTGAACACCAGGAATAAGGAACAAAGTCTTTCACCACAAGAAAACTAAGCACCTTGCAAAACCTGTGCATTTCTTTGCTGTTGGTGAATAAAGCAAAAATCACAATGCAGTGACTGAACAGAGGATTTATAAAAGATGAGATTAAAGTTCTCCATTTTTCTTCTAAAGGCACCTGAAATGAAATATCCTATAACTCTGGAACACATAACTGAATCATATGCAAAGTCCTCTAATATCATCAGGTCTCCCTGATAACTTTTTGTCAAAATCAGTCCAAAAGTATTGGAGTATCTGAAGAATCAACACATGTATTGCATGCCCTGCCCTGGTCTACCCAATACTTAGGTGATATGGAGGCATAGAAATTCACTGGGAACATCAAGTGGTACAACAAACAGAACAAAAATCAGAGCAAATCAGTATGTGTCAGTTCTTCTCCGTGCTGAGAAACCTCAAGAGGAAAAAAACAATGAATCCTTCTACTCCTCATTTTATTTTAGCTTGATTCCAGAGAGAATGTTGAGAGACATTGGGGTGAGGCATCAGAATATTCCGTCATCTTCTGTGCCCTAAATCAGCACAGTGTAATCACCAAAAATAATAGCTGTTTCAAAGAAGAAACACCGTATTTATAGGAGGCTAATGCTGCAGAGCATAGCCTTATGACTTGTTTGCTACTCTGATAAGAACAGCAGATGAGAAGCCAGATCAGAGTTCAGGGCACATAAGGATTCCACCAGCCTCTACAGAAAAAGGTACTGGTGGGTAATGCAGATGAAAATAAAACGAAGAGAGAAAGAATGGAAGAAAGAAAAGAAGAAAGGAAAGAATGGAAGAAAGAAAAGAAGAAAGGAAAGAATGGAAGAAAGAAAAGAAGAAAGGAAAGAATGGAAGAAAGAAAANTGGCTGTTCTCTCACTCACCTACCCAGAGCTGAACTCACAGCTGACAACAGGTAATACCGACTCCTATACTCAAAGGCCAGCAAGGACTATCACACTGGAGTAATTTCCTTCATAACACAGGATGCAGAACTTCAGCCAACAGTTCTGTAATCTAAAAAACCCAGTATGACAAAAATACTGGTTCTTCCACTCATAAAGTACAACCTGACTCATTCATTTTCTTATTTATGTACCAGAATGTTCAAAGTTTGTATTAGCTGACAATGCTACGTGTCAGTCAACAGATGGTCTTTGGCAGGCATTTCAGTATTTTCTTGTTAAGAACTAATGCATACTTAAAATCTCAACGATTTTCTAATTTCCTTGGCAATGAAATGATAGGATTAGATGTTTTCTGTAAATCTAAAACATTTTATTAGATGCTACTTTCATAATATGCTTTGATAAAAGTCTCAATAAGCATGAAATGGACAAGCATGAGCATGTAAGTCCATATACTACAGCAGAATCTTCTGTGCACGTTCTGGAATGGTGGATTCTATTACTAAAAAATCAAAATATGCCTTTTCTATCATCACAGAACCTTCTACCTGATAATCTGAGATGTGATTCGGAGATAACCTCTCTTTCTTTATTGAAAATGTTTAGTAATACAAGTTGTAATTGGGAGATGTGCAAAAGTGGTACAGATATCAAATAACTGATTAATTCTAAAGGTGCAAGCCATATTACTATTCATTTCAGTTTATCACAGGGTATCACAGGTACCACAGGGTGTCAGGGCTTGGAAGGGACCTTGGAGGTCTTTGAGTCAACCCCTCTGCCAGAGCAGGATCATGTAATCTAGCACAGATTTATGCCCATCAGTTTTTGACAGACCTACTGTATCACACAAGAACCTCTCATCATTTTCTTGCACAAATTCATGTCATAAATTCACGGAAGGATACGATCATTGCCTTTGAACAGAGGCCTCCCTGTTATCATCTCAGCCATTATACAGCCCACAGACCAGATGTCAACTGAAAAAACCCAACAATAGTCACATTACATTGCTGAATACTTGTCCATTGAAATGTACATAAAGTTTAATTTGGAACATATGTTAAAGAAGGGCAAAATTTACCTTTATAGCCTGTTTCACAATAAATGAGTGCCTTGCCCTGTATGATGAACAGTACTGGTAAACCCACCAGCTTTTCTAATTAGTAAACTGGATATAATCTGATAATACACAGAATTGGATTCTCAGTTACAGGCAGATGCATGTGGGAAGTAATCTTTCAATGCTTTCAAAAATTTCCATAGTTATCCCAGTGTTACTTGAATTCCCTCTGTCTGTTCAAGTTTCAATCAGCACATCTTTGCAGGAAGATGAGAGTGCAAGAACACAAGAACAAAGACTAAACTGTCACGTCTTTATACATTTAGATCACTTTTTTCCCAACTACCTTAGCACTTTCTGTTACTCTCAAACACCCAGCCACCAAACAATTACCTGCAATTAAGCTACAAGGAAGTTTTGCATAATTATCTTGCCATTTTCACTTCCATTTTCTCATTCACTTCAGAAGCAAAGTTTCTGTGTTTGTACATTGCCTGATACAGTGAATGCTTCAGCTCTGTTAGTGCTTTCCTGAAGAGATGCTGACCTGTTTGTGTATAATGCATCCAGTTAAGTATGACCTCTGGGGCTCTGTACCACCTTGTAACCACGTAACCGGTCATCTCGCTGTCCGTATGCCTTGCCAATCCAAAATCCAGAATCTGTAGTGGAAGCACAAAGAACAGCCTGATCAGACACCTAGTTAACTATTTCATACAGACTTTACAAATGTGGAAAATAAAATAATTGGAGAAATCTACAGAGATTGGTTTATTTTTGAGAGTGTATCCATTGCTTTCATATCCCAGATGGCACAATTGTTCAAGAGCATGTTCCAATAATATTCTGAAGTAAGGAGGTATCATTGTTTCTATTTTATGAGCAACTCATACAATGGAAGGCTTCCTCTTGGTCACATTGAAAATCTTCAGAAAGAATTGGGAATTACCACTCTTTAGGACCATTGAGTTTCCTCCAACCTCCTGCATCAATTACAGAGCAATCCTCTGGGAGGAAGGCAAGGTCAGTGAATTTTTTTTAAAGAATCATGCACAATTCAGCTTGTTTCTAAGACTCTCAGCTATTTAGATAATGTGTACAGCAGCAAGGTTAAAAATGAACATGACAGCCTTTTGCTGGCTTCTAAAGAATCGGCCTCATAAGGCCCACTTGCATGGACCATCACAAGACAGTGCCAGAAGATGTGGCCAGCAGCAAGTAAATTCCATTCCTAGAATGACAGTCAGTAAATTCTGTTCAAGATAAATCATCACCATCATCCACTGACAGTTGAACACGTAGTTTTGCATGAACAGCCACAAGTTTCCATGTGTATCAGGCCAGGGTAGAAGTTTTTACTAGAAGCATCTGGGCATCACTACACCAAGAGTGATGTTTTTTTTAATGCTCTCTCTAATTAAACATTTAAAAACAAGTCAGGATAGTTTCATCATTCCCTGGTAAACATTTAAAAATATTTCAGGATAATTTCATCGTTCCCTGGCACTAACAGAAAGGGAAATTATATTTTCATTCATAGATCAAGAGTATAAAATGTTATGGCTTATCTTTATTGCCATACTTGAAACAGCATTCCCATGTTTTCCCCATAATTGCCCATTACCTAGCAATTTAAAAACAGGAATAGGATGCTAAGGGAGAGATTTATCTTCTTCCCAATAAAATGCACTTGATTACAGCCAATTCTTTGGGTACTGAAGGTTTCCCGGGCTCAAAATATTTGCAATACTGAAATACACTTCTGTATATAGATTTCAAATGGATGCTACATGTACAGCACACATTTGTTTTTTCCAGTAACACAGGAGTGGAGTGAAAGAAAGATGGAATTTTTACGTAACAGGTCAAAAGTCACATGTGGTACCATCTATTCTGTCACAGCTCTTTAGGCATTTCCCGTACTAAGGCTTGTGACACTTGGAGCTGGAAACAGCTATAACATGAGATTGTATTTTTGTAAAAGCAGAAAACAACAGCAAGAATTTTTGTGTGTTATGTATTAACTTCAGGAATTCCTTTCATTTCCATGTCTGTTAGGTGCAGGAACAAGTGTATCTTGCTAATAATTAATACTAACATGGTACCATTTCAACATCAGTTCTCACATGAAACCATTATTCTCATACTCCAATATTCAGCTTTTCAACTGGAATGCCCAAAGCAATTTTTAAAGCAAGTTTGAAAATTCTTTTTATAATGCAGGAATTACAAAAGAGAGAGCAAATTCCTCTCAGCTCCTCAAGGATAAGATCCCCGTCTACTTAGCAAACTTAATCTTCCTGACTTGCTTTCAGTATTAAAATAACTTGTAACTTTGAGGCTGCAGAAAAGTCAGGGGTTTCCTCTCATGTACCCTTCACGGTCACTTTTCAGATTCCTGTGTAGCAGTTGAGAGCCTCAGACAAGGCAGACTGAGAGCTCATTGTGAAAAATAATGCTGATTGCTTATTAATTACTATTTCAAGGAGCTGTTCCAACTCGCCTACCCCCTCATTGCTGCTGGAGCTGATGCAAAGGAAGCTGCTGAGGGCACAGATATGGGGGAAAAGGGTTGGACTAGCCCTGGCAGTGTGGTTCTGTGCCCACATAAACTGAGTTTGAATGTGTGCTCTCAAAGCAGGGTCACATCCAGCCCCCTGCACCTGACTGCACGCACGCAGGGGAAGTCAGTTCAATTCTTCCAGTGTAAGAGTTCCCAGTTAAATCCTCAATTTGAGATTTTAATGCACACTTCTCACCTTGTAACAGTTTGCTTTCTGTTCATAGATCAGAGTTGCCTTTTGACAACCAGCATTCCCTAATTGCAAATTTGCACTTTTCTTCTGCATATGATCTCAGAGTTTATTATACAAACAGGTACATCATCATTTTGCTTTGAGAGTCAAGAAATAAAAAAATAAAGCTTAATGCTACATTTTCTCCTTGAAATTTCTCAAAATTGTCTTCTGATATAGAATTATTTGCCTCACTTTATCTAAAAGCTTAAAAACGTTCAACCTAACAGAACAGTAAATTGTGTTAAATAAGGAGTTACTGTGATCATATCATGGGGTCTTAAAGCTTGACACATGGAAGAATGTCTTAGCCCTGGGCTGCATCTCAAAAGGGAACTGACAGGGTAGGGAAGAGAAATGTGTACAAGTGTTTTTTCTAGATTATCTTTTCTTCCTTTTGTGCTACAACAGCTACATGCAAGTATATAGCTTGCATGTTGTATGCTAGAAAGGGTTTTGCAGTGTTGTATCAACTTTTATCTTTGATCTTCTTCTGTATTTCCCAGCTTATTGAGTGAGACTCTTTGTATTTACTCAAAGCTGGAATTCTCACATAACTGTAAAGTCTTATGTCTCTTTTAGGGAGAAAACCTTGGTCATAAGATCTAAATGTGCTTATGCACCAAGACACAAAAGCCTCTATTCAGGCCTCCTCTGGTTCTGTGAGGATGTATAAGCCAGTCATGATTGAAGCACAGAATAAAACACATAGCTTGATTTTGTAATTAACTGAAAACCCTTGACTACCCTTTCAGATAGGTGACAAAACAATTCTGAAAAATAACAAAAATTTAAATGATTAACTGGGNGAAAAGCCTTGACTCCCCTTTCAGATAGGTGACAAAACAATTCTGAAAAATAACAAAAATTTAAATTAGAGAATTAGTTGGGGACTGGAAGCAGTCTGGAGCTACTATCTCTACACTCAAGAGAAAAAAACCTGTATTCCTAAAATAAGCAGTGTTGAATACTACATAATTCCACGTCATAAAAAATAATTGGCTCTTTTATAGCAAAATAATTGTGCATGGCCAAATAGATACATTTTGCTAGGTCAGGGCAGATTGCAGAAACAGCTAATAGACCAACCACAGGAGCCTGAATTAGGAATCATCTCCCTTTAATGAATTTTGTTTCTCAACACTTCAATTTAGAGCAAAAATGAAGCAGAACTGATGTATTTCTGCTAGGAAATACACTGTAGTCTACCTGCAACTGATACTACTGTTAGCTGGAACAGTGCAGAGAGAATCTCTTTCAAGGAAAGAAGATGTTCTTCTTTGTGGTGAGCAGTATGGGATTCCTCTCATGCTTCTCTAAAGTGATTGGCTGCAACACATCATAAACCCAGCTCTCAATTACAGCTCTTAGATGACAGTAACCATGACATGAGGTTTCTTGAAAAGTATTTTTAGTTGAGTGACTGAATAAAAATATACCAGTACTCATTGCAACATCACACAGGAAAAGGGTGAATATTATGTCACACACACGTGCCTGGTGTGGGGACACAGCTCTGCCAAACCCACAGAAACTGCCTCATTTCTTACACTGCCCTTCACCCAGCTGGAGGGGCCCAAGTCAGCAACTGCTCCAACCATGCCACGAATGCAATAACCTGCAGCACTGAACTCCTCACTAGAAAACCTCCTCAACATTCTGGAGTCAAATCCCATCTCTCCCCAGTTAGTGCTGAGTACCAGCTTCCCAAAGCATTCTATCTGGGCTGGATGTTTTCAGCTGGGACATCCTGGCCAATGTTCCCAACTTCAGGTGCAGCCATTCCTAGTGTTTGGCTCCAGAATGATCTCAGAAGTTGATCATCACCTCTGCCTTTTGTATGAAATGCACACTAATGTCAGTCAGGCCCATAGAAATAGGTGAGTAGATTCTCATTATTCAGGGCTTTATATCTTAAATATTTAATTGTTCTTGTGCTGACTGCAGTTGGATAAATGGGAAAATACTTACAAGGAGCAGTGTCATGTCATTTTTTTCCAAGACTGTTACCAGTGCCCACCTGATTCTCTTCCATTTCATTTTCCAGATCCTCAAAGCCCATGGGCTGAAAGCCTAGCCCATCACAGCATGTCTACAACTGTTACACTTCTTGTCTTTTGTGGTGTATTTCTAATGCATCTGTTATTTCCAAGAAACATATCCTACCTTCAATTCACAGTCTTCGTTTACTGCCAAGTTTCCAGGCTTTAGATCCTGTAACGAGATTTGAAATGGATGTTATTCACTTATTTGACAGCAAGCACAATAAAGCACACTTTCTTTCTTTCCTTTAAGTTTAATGCTTTTCATACAACTATTTAGAATAGCAACAGGTAAAACAATATCATAAATCTAAACCAGAAAAGTAAATACAACAAATAATGGAAACAAAGACACAAACTTGCATGTTTCTGTTTTTTTCCAGTGTGTTTTCCCACCAGACAAATTGACTTTTTGTCTGTCAGAAATCAGGAAAATACCTGCCAGTGAAGGAACTCATGAAACTGAGTGGGATTTGGAGATACATTTGTTGCATTTAATACTAACACCACCAAGTTAAGGATTCACAGATATATATTTCTGGACTGTACATACTGCATATCAAAATATACTTTAAAAAGGTTCCATCCACTGGTAGACTTAGAAAGACTACTGAAGGAATCAAACAAGATTGTACATAAAAGCCTGTCCTCTCTGCTGTGGGAAAATCAATCTCCTAAGTCAATTGAATGGAGACTGCAAGATGAAAATAAAAAGTTCCCTTAAGCCTCTTTAGCTTTAGACTTCTAATGATCTTAAAAAGTTGTATTTCCAAGTTTAGCAGCAACAGGAAGAGAACTGGCAACAACTAAGATTTTGCAACATCAGTGACTCTTGGGCATTCAGTTACAAAGAGAAAGAAAAGCATAGAAATAACTTTTCCTTCAGCTATTTCAAACCTTTGTGTGTCACACTTTAGCACAAGAAATTTAGAACAATCTTCCCTCTGAACTCTTTAACAGTCATCCACCTGTTTTATATGAAGATGTTTTAAGATCAGAGGAGCACTGTAGAGAAAAAAAGCATCATAATGAAACCAGGAAGCTCAAGAAGGAGCTTAGAAAAGTCTAAGCAACTGTAAATTTGTACTATGATCGCAGCAGTTGTAGAAATATTACTTATTATGCTGCTTTGTCACTTTGTGTAGTTTACACGTCCAGCTTATACAATGCTCCTACTGTTCTGATGCAGCTTTGAAGGAAGTTAAGCTGCTTGGTACCATAAGGGCATCATTCAGAACTCCTTCTTCGCACTGCAAAGTGATTTTAAGTGGGCTTTACACACAGCAGGGATTCAAAAAGAATCAGATGCTTAATTTCTCATAGAAAAAAATGATGTTTTCAAGGCTCTAAAACTTCAGACTGTTTTTCCAGTTCCCCCCACCCCCAACTTTGAACATTAACATGATCTTCAAACAACATTTAAACATGGTTTTTCCAAGTTTAATCTTCATTAAAATAAACCAAAACACAATACAACATGAAAAGCCTCTTATCCATCTCAATTTAGACACTCTTTGCTCCTGTGAGGACTTAAAAGTCAACTTCACAAAGTAGTTTAAGAAATCCAAATCTAAGCTGTATTCAGTGCAACCTGAGTGCCCAACTTACACAGATGCAGCCACACCAACTTTTGTTCCTGTTGAAGTAGAAACCAAAGGTATCATCCAACTGAGGCACCATAACCAAAATATCAGGCATATTTATGAGCATGCTTATAGACAACCACCACTCACATTATCAGAATAGGAACATCTTTTGTTTCCACTTACCCTGTGAATTATGCCTGATGAGTGAATATACTGTAAAAAGAGAAAGGATTTTTTAGTTAATGACATCCTGACTTTAAATAGTTGCCCAGGGCAGGGAGTGTTCTTCCATGGTGCTAAAATAATCTGAAATTAGAAAATGTTTATTTGTTGCACAGAATACCTTTTAGCTGTATTTTTAACATTCAGATAATTACACTAGCATTCTGCCCTTCCCCAATAATGAGAAAAAACTAAATCAGTTTGAGTGCTCCAGCAGTTCACATAGTTTTTTCTAATACTTCTCATACAGAAAATCCCATTTCTAGTTACTTTTGTGCATTGATAATTATCTATCAAAATGAATCCTGTTATTTTATATATGAGAAATACTCTCTTACAATAGACTCCTCTGCTGTCCCATCAGTTTAGATTCATATGCTTCAGCAGCACTGAGTTTTAAGAGATCAAGACCAACATGAAGGCCAGCCAAGGTCTAAGCTCAGAAGTCTTGATTCATGCTTCACTACTTCCTCCGTGAACCATGGAGAGGTCATGCTACAAAACATCCTCCTTGACCTGAACATTTTTATCACCCTTCCAGTGACCTATTTAAGGGCTCGCAAAAGTCAAACCTACAAACTGGCCACCTAGCACTAGTTATTTTGGGAGGACACCTGACCAAATACAGATGCCTGCAACTGTGACTGTCACCAAATGCCCCCACCGAGGTAAACAGTTCCTCTCACCAGCTGAATGATGGCCTGGAAGAGACTTGTTTTCATTACAGACAATAAAAGGAGCCTCTGGTTGAGACACAGTTCCTATGTGATGTACTCTAGGTGGCCCTGCTCTAGCAGGGGGGGTTGGACTAGATGATCTTTCGAGGTCCTTTCCAACCCCTAGGATTCTGTGATTCTGTGATTCTGTGACACAGCATCTCTTTTCCAAGGACTGAAATGCAGAAAGTTGTCCTGAACTGTGGGCAAGCTTTCCAAGAGCAGCCTGGGACACACTGCTAGTGTTCAGCTGTGAGGAACTGATCTGAAAACTTCACAGACCAAACTACTGATGGCAGCTGATACTACTGACACTAAGCAGCACAAGCACAACAAAGACTTTTTAAAACAGTCCCCAGAAAAGACGGATGAGATGTGAATCCCACCAGCTTCACCTGCAGAGTGTTGATTTTATTCCTCCTGAAGAATGGGACAATAACCAGGAAAAGTTGTCGAAACTGGGAAAAAACAACCAGGGACAGTCTTAATGGCATCACAGAGGTGCACTGAAGCACTGAACTCTGCAGAGTAACTGCTAACCAGCCCCAGCAACCATTGCCTTCTTCCCCAGCAGCCATGAAGATGAGCAGTTAGCCTTGTAAATGCAACAATCCCTCTGCAACAGAACGCTCATAGTCCACCTGATGAGGGGAACAGGGAAAAGAAAGCAAAGCTGCAGATCAAAGCCAGCTCAGGCTCAGGGTGCAGGGCTGTTCCCCAGAACACAGGCTGTAAAACCACTACAGCAAATGGAGAACTAGGAAAAGCTGTTTTGTCATGGAAGTACATGAAGGGGATGGAGATGGGAGGGACCAGACATGGAAGGAGGAAGTTTGTCCTTTGTATGTGGAGACCAGAGAGGATATATATGGGGGTTTTGTTGTCTTTTTTTTTGTGCGCGTGTTTGGGGTTTTTTTTGTTTGTTCGGTTTTGGGTTTTTGTTGTTTTGTTTGTGTTTTTTAAGGAAATACACCAGCAAGTAGCTAGACTTGCAATAAATGAAGAAAAGGATGATGTCTCCTGCCAACAGCCATCTTGATCAAGGATATCCCAAGGACTACTTGCATTCTAAACCATTCTTTCTGAAGCCTTTTGATTTTCCAGAGAAGATGCTTAAAATATTCTACAGGCCATTTTTGCTGGTGTGACTGTACACAGCAAGGAAATAACTGGCAAATGCAGGAATTTCTTCACTGAAGACTGTGGTATATAGAAGCAGAAATTAAAAGGAATGCACCCTTCAGAGTTTTAGTTAATCTCACTTGTTTGGAGAGAAGAGAATAGTTTTGTTGTTGTTCTCATCCCACTGAAGCTTTTATGAGTGTTCATGGCACCCAAATAATAACACTTCTGAGAGAACTCCTATATTTTCTAAACACTCCTCTTAATACAACACTACTGAAATTACACAAAACAGCACTTGTTCTTGGTGCTAATGTACACGTCAGCCTTTCTGTAAGCTGAAATACTGGCGCTGACCTGCACTGTTTAACAATAGCTGTACTTTATTAACCACATTTTATTATCTCCTGGCAGGTAGCAGCACTGGAACTATACCAGGTTTTGTTCAGAAAATTTTCCATTTCATTTCAACAACCTTCTGAAATGGGATACTATTCTTAATAATGCTTCTCATTAAATTATCCACTTATTGACACATTTTTCACTCTTAACATGGCAATAACATCCAGACCAGAGCAGACATGCTACTCACAAAATCATTCTAGCATTCTCTGATTAGGCAAGGTTTTGCCAAACCATTATATGGCTCTATGATTACCATTCACCTGAACAATGTTTGATTCAAGAACCCAGTTAATGTGAGCAAAGTGCCTCGGAGCAGGGGAGCTCTGTGCATTATCCTAAGGACAATTTTTGGTAGCATGTATAAATTCTTGAATGCAAGCTTCAGATTGTGCTAGGAAACTATCCAACAGTTGTCTAAATTCTAAGCATTCTTGTCTGTATATGCAATCTCTACACAAAATAAAAAGCTAACCGAAAGGGAATTAGAAAAGACTCAGGAGAAAGTATTCTAGGCAGCATGCAAAATGAAGATGAGGAGTGACTTGGCAGGGAAAGAAAAACTAAAGAGGAAATGTGTGAGAGGGGGAAGGGAAAGCAGAGAAGCAGAAAGAACAACAAAGCCACGAACAAAAGACAGTAAATAGAGATGACCAAAGGAGAGAACTAGAGCAGGTAACTATCATAAGCATGGCAAAAGAAGCTTGAACAGGTATGGCTCAAGAGCTATCCCTCCATTCCCAAATACTATACAAATAAACAGGACTGCCACCTGCCTCCCCAGACCTCTACAAACAGGAATCCAACTGGGCGCTCCTGCAGAAGAGGAACCCAAGATTGACAGTGCTGGAAGCTCCAGCCCCTCTCCACCTACATAAAGCCATTTCAGTTTGGCATGCCTTCTGTAATCTTTGACTATAAACAGCTTTTTTGTCAAATAAAAAAATCCAATGCCAGATTAAGGCTTGACTAGGAAACAGAGAAAGGAGAGGCACATCATTGTTTGTAAGTGGTGTCAAATGACATAGTTTTTTCCCATCACAGATGAAGTTAAATTCTGATAAAATACAAGCCTTACCAAAGAAAGGAAATGAATATTTCATTCTCTATAGAAAGAAGACAGTAAAATGGCAAGAACAGCACCTTACAAACAAGGACTGTACAGACTTACAGAGCAAAGACCAGAGGGCTTGATACAAGTCTTCCTGAACTCAGTCTGAACTTTCTATTGACCTCAGTTTATATGTATTTTTTAAATCAAGTCTGCAGAGAATTTTGGTATACAACCAATTCAGAACAAGTCTACAGGTAGAATGTAGAAACAAAATGTGGAAGGAACTGACTTAAGGACTTAAAAAAACCCTCTCATCTCTTCACATCACTCATACAGATTTTTCTACATGCATTTAACTGTCACATGCAAACTGGTTGTTACAATAGAAGCATGCAATGTGACAAGAATGATGAACAACCTTCTTGCCTTTGATTACACATAAATACAAATACCATAAAGTGCTTACATACTCCATACAAAGGACAAATGCATATTGCAGCTAACATATTTAACACCAAAAAAACCCACCCCTAAATAGAGTCCATTGCAGTTAAAAGGGGGAAAAAAGTAGCATGCATTATAAAAATGAAAGGCTAAGCTTTGGAAGTTGAGAGTTTTACAACAAAGATCTACAGAGTAGCACATTCCTCCTTCCCAGGTGTTGCAAGTATTTTTCCCTTATACTGCCTCAAGTGAGCACTAGGTAAGTGCCTGCGTTGTCCCTCTGCCCGCCAAAAAAAGCAAGCTAAGTAAACACAGATGGGCTGGTTTTAATCCAGATACTGTAGACTTTAAAAAGTATAAGATTTTCATGTGAAACTTGGCAGGTCTTTTCTTAAATAACTTACTGATATATATAAAAGAAGAATCAAATTATTGACCCATTTTCTTTTTTCCCTGTGTGCCAGCAGTACTGCTTTCAGCTTAATGGACAGTGCTGCAAGAATGTCTCTCCAGCACTGGACCACTCCTAATTTCTTAAAGATATTTCCAACTAGGTGTAGTAATGTGGCTAGACAATTGGTTCAAGAAGAATCCAAAAATTTAATGGAGCAAATACAGTAAAGACTTCTCAAAAGTTTGTTGTGCAATAGGAAGTGATAAAACACCAGACTCCAGTGGCTGAGTAATGTCTTATTTCCTGTCGGTTATTTTGAAGAAAGTGCAGTTGTGCTTTTCAAAAATGTGGGGAAAGAGACAAAATATTCACATGAACAACCCTTATACAAGATCTAATGCAGTTACAGATACCAGAGATAGCACTTTACAGTTAAACAGAATCTTTGCTGGTTGCCTTGTACCTAGAAGGAGAACTGCACTCATTTTATAAAAACCTGGGAATAGCAGCTTACATCAAAAACTTCCTGCTCTTTTCCTCTGGGGTGGGTTGACCTTGGCTGGTCACCACGTTCCCACTGAGCTGCTCTCTCATTCCCCTTCCTCAGCAGAGCAGCGGGGAGAAGATACAATGGGAAAGCTTGTGGGTTGAGCCAAGGACAGGGAAATCACTTGCTGGTTATTACTATGGGTGAAAAAGACTCAACTTGGGAAGAATAACTTAATTATTGCAAATTAACAGGAGAATAGGATCGTTCAAAACAAAAACCAAAACTAAAACTACCTTCCCTTCCTCCCAGGCTCAACTTCACACCTGCATCTTCTACCTTGCCCACGCTGAGCTGTGCAGAAGGGTGGGACTGTGGTCAGTTCATTACACGTTCTCTCTGCTGTTCTTTCCTCCTCATGCTCTTCCCCTGCTCCAACACGGGGTCCCTCCCGCAGGATACAGTCCTTCACAAACTGCTCCAGCATGGATCCTTTCTGAGGGATGTAGTCCTTCAGGAACAGATCGCACCAATATGGGTCCCCTCTGGGCCACAGGTCTTGACACAAAACCTGCCAGGAGCCTGCTCCAGCACAGGGGCTGCGTGGGCTGCAGCTTCCTTCGGGGCACATCCATGTGCTCCAGTATGGGGTCATCCAAGGGCTGCAGTATGGATATCTGCTCTGGCATGGTCCTCCATGGATTACAGCGGGGAGCAAGCTGCCTCACCATGGTCCTCTCCATCAGCTGCAAGGGAATCTCTGCTCTGCTCCTGGAGCACCCCTGTCCTTCTCCTTCCTCACTGACCTTGGTGTATGAAGGGTTGCTTCTCTCATATTTTCTCACTCCTTTCTCACATCTGCAGCTCAGCATTTTTACCCTTTCCTTAAATCACAGAGGTGCCACAAACACTGCTGATGAGCTCAGGTTTAGGCAGCAGCAGGCCCATCTTGGAGCCAGCTGGAACTGGTTGTGTCCGAAACGGGGGCAGCTCCTGATGTCTTCTCACAGAAGCTACCCCTGCAGAAGCCCCACTACCAAGCTTGCCACAGAAATCCAATNTGTGCTCCAGTATGGGGTCATCCAAGGGCTGCAGTATGGATATCTGCTCTGGCATGGTCCTCCATGGATTACAGCGGGGAGCAAGCTGCCTCACCATGGTCCTCTCCATCAGCTGCAAGGGAATCTCTGCTCTGGCTCCTGGAGCACCCCTGTCCTTCTCCTTCCTCACTGACCTTGGTGTATGAAGGGTTGCTTCTCTCATATTTTCTCACTCCTTTCTCACATCTGCTGCTCAGCGTTTTTACCCCTTCCCTAAATCACAGAGGTGCCACAAACACTGCTGATGAGCTCAGGTTTGGGCAGCAGCAGGTCCATCTTGGAGCCAGC
>VWZY01006897.1:84388-100050 GCA_013399075.1 Chloroceryle aenea
CAGGTCCATCTTGGAGCCAGCTGGAACTGGCTGTGTCCGAAACGGGGACAGCTCCTGATGTCTTCTCACAGAAGCCACCCCCGCAGAAGCCCCACTACCAAGCTTGCCACAGAAATCCAATGCATCCTCTTTAATTCCTGCTGTGTTTTCTTCAGATGCGTATCAACCAGACACAGTTGCTCAACTTGTCCTCACGTTTCCAGACTTCAGTGTAAACCTTCGAGGTCCACAAACTCCACTCTGTTGGCCTCTATGAGATAATCTAGGCCACGAGGACCAAAATATGTTTCTAGGCCATTTCAGTGGAATGAAATCCATTATTCATCCTTTCCACTGCACTCAAGTTATTTTTTTTTACAGTTCATATATTGCTTGCCTGTAAAATTAGCCCAAATGATGTTTTTTATCTCCAGTGAATGTCTCTGCTGGAAACCTGTTTCTTAGACAGCTACCTGCATTGACACAGATCACTCCACTTATTTGGTCCTTGAGAAAACACTCTTTAGGACATGGCTTTGTAATTAGGTAACTAACTACAAAACTGAAATTGTAACTCCATGTTCAAAGCTCAGATCAGAGGTGAATTCCCTCTTGTTTAAATAAAGCCAATTTCCCCAAAACATGCTTTAGTTTCTGTATTTGTTAAATGAGAATTACAGCACTTAAATACATAACTATAGAATAACAAGATTAATTGCTTAGCACATGCAAAAGCCCGTGTGAGTGAAAATCTACTGAACAAAGAACATGAAATCCAAGGTAGGTCAAAGAGAAATTAATAATGCAGGACTCAACCACAAAGTGTAGCTGTGTTCAGCTTCCTGGAAAGAGACACTGAAGCAAATCCACTGAAGCTCCATGTAAAAAATTATGGGACTGGAGCATCTGAGGAGAAACTGAGACAGCCAGGACTGCTTAGCTGTGCATACTTGATGGAGGCAGTGAAGAAGACAGAATCAGCTACTTCTAAGCAGTGCCCCACTGAAAAGAAAGGAGGCAACATGCAAAAACTGAAACACAGGAATTTACATCCAAACACGAGAAAAACTTATTTCACTGTAAGGGAGACTGAACCCTGGAATACAATTCCCAGAGGGGCATTAAAAAAAAGGAATTAAAAATTGATTTTCTTCCAGTGGACCCCCTTCTAACATCTTTCACAGCTGTTTAATTCAGGTGTCTGTTAGTTTGGGCTTGTTAGGGATTTATGTGTGCTCTTCGCAGCCGCCAGATTTGTCACTAAAAATCTACAGTGCTTCCTCTTTATAAAAGCTGTCCCAGACTTGGAGACTTCAGAGACTTTAAGTTTATATACATGTTAAGCATAAGGCACATACTTTTCCAATTTCACAGAAAACTGGAGAAATTGGAAGCTGATGATGCAGCTGAGGGCTCAAGTCAAGAGGACTTGAACAGTCAACAGTGGCTTCCTTCTCAGTGTCTACGCTCTACAACTCGAGGTATGACAAAGAAGCACCACAGTCAACGACTGGGGAGGAAGGCAACTAAAAATGAGAGCAGGGATGTTTTGGTGTGCTCAGGTAAGCAGGCCAAGGTCATCCTGGAACAGTGTATTATGTCCTGTATGACTATCTTTCTGCTTGAAAAATCCACAGACAAAACCATCATACAAAAATCCCCAGATTTATCATTGCAAAACAACTGCTATGCAGAATGTCATTACTTTTTCAATCTGAGGCAAGATAAAATTTATCCTGCTATCAGATGATAAGTATTTATAGCTCTCCATAGTAATTTACTAGGAAAAAAGATTGTGAAGTCAAAATAATAGTAAAAGTGGCAAACCTTTAAACCCTTCAACATCTGATATACCAGGAACTGGATTCGGTCTTCAGTTAGTTTCTCATGCTTCATTATCTTACTTAAGTCTGTTCCCATAAATGGCATAACAAGGTAGCTTAAAAAAAAAAGAAGAAAAAAGGACAGAATAACATAATTGTATGTTATAGTTCAGTGTCAACATTAAATTATAGATCTTTCCATTTACCAAACAATTCCATCATCATCCCCCTGCCCTCAAGGTTTCTTTGGTTTTATCTGTTTTGTCTGTCATGAAGAGGTATTGATAATTATCAGAAGAGTGAAGATTCTGAACTAGTTAGGAAGAATCTAACCAAGATCCGTGTGGTATTTCAAAGACACCTATAAAGAGAACAAAGACATTCAGACAATGTTATGTATCTCATAATCATGAGCACAGCACTGGTAGCAGCAACCAAACTGCCTAGATAGTTCATTCAAATACATGAGGGCAGGCGTGACGGAAATAGAGATGATCAGATTAGAGGCAACAATAACTTCCATTAATTTTCATCTGGGATCATGAAGTGGGATCTTTGATACTTGGTATTGGTAAGAGACACCAGCAACAGAAAGCTTGAGAACATCAAGCTAGCGTTTCAAGGCTAATCATCTCTCAAGATACAAAAATGCTCTGTGCATTGCTTGCAGTAAACTCATTCTTCAGAGTCTGTTCTCAAAGTCAACTGTAAACACAGATACAGTCAGTTGCATCTGGCACCTGATGTTATCTGTTGTCAGTTTTCCTCTTCTTATTAAGTATTCTGAAGCATCTGCATAAGCAGATGCATTTTTGTGGAGGGAAGAATTAGATGTGATCATTGTTTCATAACTACAAGTTTTATTATTGAGACTTAACGGCTTTCCCCTGGTTAAAATATGCAAATTACAATTCTGCTAATTGTTATTAAACCCATATGAAAACTTTACTTATTCTATTAGAATTGTAACTATAAACAAAATAGAAATGGAATAGAAAGTCGTAAGGGAGACAGGGCACTGATTTAGTCACTAGGAATTATAGGTCATATTTTCAGCATTTCCTAGGTCCTAAACACTTTTTCCCCATGACTTTGGTATCAGGACTCAGGCTCCCAGTTCCAGCCTTCATAAATGTGCTATCCTTTGGATACAAAAGAGCCATTTTATTCTGTAACTCCATAAGGACAAAGCAAATATGGAGAACAGAATGACACTTCTTATCTCTCCCCCAGTGTAACACAAAAAGTGTTACCCATTAACAGACCAAGTAATGTAGAAAATAGAGTTTAATTTTTTTGTTGAACATTTTAGGGACCTTCAAGAATTAATTGGGATTTTGCTCACCTACCATCATCTGTACAAATCCCAAGGCTCTGGATGAATAGTGAATTATATGAACACATTTCAAATGAATATATAACCCTTAAACACTGTAAAGAACAGGATGGGCATTAGGGAACTGTTCTGGCACATTCAGAGACAATGCACAGACAATGCAAGGCAGAGAGATGAAGGGGCTGAAAAGCAGCTAGTAGAGTGAGCTTTAAACTGGTAAAGATTTATGCATTACTTATTTTGTACAGCATTTCAGTCACCTGAACTTTGAAAACTGAAGGAAGTTCAACACAAGTGTGAGCAAGGAAAAGACTGCTCCTTCATAGAGTAGATGGGACTTTGTCTTCAATCTTCATTAATGTGTTGAATGGTAGAGGAGCAGGAGAGCAGAGTGCCAGGTTGAGTGGGACCACATTCCCCTCTTGACAGGAGGACTAGGAAGTCAGCTAAGGAACCCCAGGTCTCAGACAAGACCAACCTTAGAGACTGGCTCTGGTGAAGCCACCCCCACCTTACTTCTGCTGCTTCTACCCACAAATCTGCATACATTTGATCTTTATACAATAGGCCACAGACAGCATCTCCTGACTAGTCAGCAAAAAGAGTCTCCCTCAAATGACCTGTTTGACCTTAATTCACAAAAGCTGCTTCTCCACTTGTGTTTTAAATGTACACACATCTACCTCTGCTCACATCAAGCAGCTTGCCCAAAGTCTTGAAAGAAAATTTTGCTGTAGGCTTACCTGTTACTGTTTCAGTTATAAAAATGTCCCTTCTACTTGACTTGTACTTTTAAAACTTGAAGGATGATTTTAAGGTCCCACTTAAAACACAGTGCTTGAATGCTCATAATATACATGTGCATTTTATTACATATGCTATATAAAATGCTAGTGCAATGGGCAATATGTCCAGCATCCTTTTTGGCTCAGTGATCATTTTGGCCTAAATCATGATTATGAACACAAAGTTTGTGTTTACTTCATTTTCTACACTTTGCTGTCAGATAGCTTTCTTTGTTAACAAATAAATATGCGAGGTTGGTTTTGAAACACAGCTATATTAGATGAAATCCACAACAGTTCTACAAATATAACATCAAGCCCAACAGGACTTCTGACTACTCTTCATCTAGTGACTCCAATTCACAAGGATTGCAGCAGGATGCACGAGCAAAATAACTGATACTTTGCCAAAAGTTTGGGGAGATGTACATGTCTGGTGCTAGAAATGATCTATATCCTGTGCTGTTTGGACCACTGGACTGGGAAACCAGTCAGGAAGTACAACAGACCACAGCACAGATAACCACTAAAAAATTCAGCAGCATCAGCAGTTTTCAATGGATCTTTGAATTAGGATGGATCACACTGGAGACCTGTTGTGTAGCAGGAATCATTTCCAGCATATTTGTTTGGGCTAACAATTGTCCTATCAATTTGGGCCCCAGGGCAAGGTGAATTCACTTGAAAGGTGAATTAAGGAATATATCAAACTGACATTTACTAAAGGCTGAAAGAAGTACAAACCTTCTAAGATAGGTAACTGGTTCTAAGGACAATCTGAAAACCTCAGCCTATCAATTTTTAAGTTGCACATATGAGTTATATTAAGATGAAATAAAAAAAAAAATAAATCCATGAAGCAACAACTTTGGAATTTTCATTTAAAAAAGCAACAAACCTCCCTCCTGCACGAGCAATGATACCCTGCTCCCAAACACAAACAACTCAGAACTTACAAATCATTAAACTTCTCCAGTGTTACATCTGGTGTGAACACATCCAATATTCCAATGACCTAAAAATGGGAGGGGGGAAGGAAGGGGAGAGAAAAAGCATGGATTAATACTGATTTAACACAAAAAATCCTGACCTGCATAAGTAGTGAAAAAATATTTTCCATAAACATTTCCATAGTGATATGTTAGCTACAGGCATAGAGACTGCAGAAAGAATACCTAAAGCAGTGCCTAGCAACACCAGGATTTGTTATGTGTAAATTTTATAACTTTGAGAGCTGTTTGACCCTGTGATAAGAAGTTTTGTAAATGCATTTACTTGAACAAAAAGTTCAGAGGCTAACAGTTTTAATTAAGAGGAACTTGAACCAGACAATTTGGTTTACAACCTGAAGCAGCCATAAATGCTATTCACCTAGCCAGGCCTGGTGTCTGATAATGAGGAACACTCTAAACATCTTCTAATTTCAGTAAAGGGTAATTTAGGGACATAGGCTACAAATATCTAATTGGGAGTGTAGAGAAGACACTAGAACTGAAGTGTTTTGTTAAAGAGTAAATTATCAAAAGCTTCGTATGATTTACTATGGCTTATATTTTAGGTTGTCCTTGAGAGTATTTTTCTGTCAAACAAAAGCATTCTATCACTCAACAGAAAAATGACAATTTAGTACAACAGATTTCCCTCCACAGTTTTTCCTACTAGTATGGTGTTCAGTGGAACTCTACCAAGTGCCTAGATGCTTCGCAGTAACTGTCAATGCCTCTCTCAAGCCCACTAAACACCAGAAAATTAAATATACAGAACTCGATGCTCCAAAACACGTAGCTGGAGTTGTCTGCAGCCAGACCTCAACTTCGATGCTGCTTAATCCAGGCAGTGCCTAAATAGCACAGGCTGTTAGAGTTGCTTCTTTTCTGCTTCTACTACTAGTTCACAACTGTTTCTGTCTGCTCAGAGGAAGCCTCCTGAGCTCTGGACTGCTGGTGGTGTTTCCCAGGTAGAGGCTGCCATGCTGATAGGGGTTTCTGGGGATCACTGGAAAGCAAGCTAAAAGACTAATAACCTTTATAACCTTGCTCAGACCTATCTCCACAGCCATCCAGTTGAAGGACATCAGATCCTACATCAAACTAAAAGTGTATAAAAGTAGGAACTGCAAGAAAGAAACCATGGGTAACAGCATATTACTTTGTCTGATGTTATCATCAGAATACTTAAAGACTGGAAAATCCACTCTGGTAACAATCAAAATGAATTTTGAACATTACTGTTAGTGCTCAAAAAAACAAGAGTTCTTTAAAAAAAGTATGTGAAAGGAAGGAGAAGAAAGAGAAGAAGTGCAGGGGAAAAAAAAAAGCCAGAAAAGAAACCAGACTTCCTTTATTTAAAGCTTTAAATAAAAATCTCCAGCTGTGATGAAATTCTTACTACATGTATTTTTAACTTTTCCACATTCAGGGGGGAACTACTAAGGTTAGCCTGGATATTATCAAAATGTGATAATGATGAACAAGATAGAAAAATGAATAAAGATACAGCCAGAAAATTACATCTTTTTCTTTGTAGCCACACATATCTTTGGAAAAAATCACTAATAATACTTTCCCAAGACTATTATATGAAACTAATTCAATAAGAATAATGTGAAAACCGTAAATCAATAATTAAACCCACAGAGGATGTGGTTATTATTTGAAGTAATATCTTTGGTGCTAACATTACAGAGAGGATATTTGTCTTTTTTTTTTTGAATGAGTTTTACATAAGGTTTTCCATTTGTGTGTGGGGGCAGGGAGAGAAAAAGATAAGAGAGGAGTTAGGAAGATGTACGGGACAACAATGGAGCATAATGCAGCTCTATGGGCATTTCCTAAGGCAGTGTGTGTACGCACACAGAGCATACACAGGCAGAAAAGTTGTGTGTTCTCCAAAAATTTCAGCATTAAAAAGAAGGCAGTCAACATTTTAGCAGTAAACTTATCCAATAAGTACTTTCTTCCCTATTAAGCCCCACTTTTTCAGAAGTCCTGCTTGTTCTCCTCAAGGAGTTATTTCCATGCCTTCATTTACCTAAGCAAGAAACATAAAAAAATAAACTCCATCACATGTGAATGTAGCAGTGAAAGACAAAGGGACACCACAATAAAAGAAGGGACACAGCAGAGGATGAAATTTGGTTTATAGTTTACAGTTTGGCCACTGTACCACATCCCTCTGTGCACCAAGGCATTATCAGGTGTCCACTGGGAAGCATGGGAGCATGAGGGACACGTTTCCATGAAGAACATACCAGCCCCAAAACACACTTAATGAAGTCCACTAACATTTTACTGCTTCACCATTCCAGTAAACAGAGCTCTTGATAGTTACTCAGTGTTGCCTATATACAATAGAATGATAGAATTGTCGGGGTTGGAAGGGACCTTAAAGATCATCCAGTTCCAGCCCCACTGCCAATGACAGGGACACCTGCCACTACATCAGGTTGTTCAGAGCCCCATCCAGCCTGGACTTATAAACCTCCAAGGATGGGGCTTCCACCACCTCTCTGGGCAACCTGTTCCAGTGTCTCACCACCCTCATGGGGAAGAAATTCTTCCTAATGTCTGACATGAATTGACCCATCTCTTCTCCAGTCTGTACAACCCCAACTCTCTCAGTCTGTCTTCATAGGAGAGGTGCTCCAGCCCGCTGATCATCCTCGTGGTCCTTCTCTGGACATGCTCCAGCACATCCATGTCCTCCTTGTAATGGGGTTAGGAATAGTTCTGAGGTAAAGCTGCAAGCTCACGGAGACAAGCTTATCATGGCTGTAAATCCTCTGTGGTGAATTCCACTGAGACCAATGCTCAGCTCCCACTGAATAGACTTTTAAATAAGGAACCACAAAGCTCTTTTAACATGCCAAGGATTTCACAATATTTCTTTTCTTGCTTTACGAAACATGCTTTCTAAAAATCCTGAAATTCATTTTAGTGTCCAAAATGGTAAGACATATTAATAATTAATTTAAAAATAAAAACGAGGGATCCATTTCCTTTTCCTCAATGATATTCATTTAATAGCTGCACTTTGAGCTGATTTTCCTGTACTGGAACAGAGTCGTTGTTATTTCCAGTTAGGTCACAGCTTTCTGCAGATATGTTAAGCACAAGGAGGTACAGGATAAAATAAATCCTCTGAGGAAGATGCAACTCTGGCTACTTCTTCAGGAAAAGGAAAAGAACTGGACAAAGTGTGGGAAACTCCCTCCTCCATAATATTATGGAAAATCTGTCTGTCTAAAATGCTCTCAATTAAATACAGTATTTGTAAAAAAAGCCCTTGTGATACTTTGTGTCCCAGCACAGAAGTAAGCCACTGTAAAACAATTACAAGAATCATTTATTATTCATCATGTGGCCTATACAAAATGTAACAGAGGTATCTGTGAAACAAAGCTATTCTGTGGCTTTATTTTTGGTGTTAATTCAGCACAGTTACTGATACTGTTGGAGATGGAAGCACAGTCAAGGAACAAATGCAGTACACTCTGCAATGGCAATGAAAAGCATCTGTGGAAACCAGCAGCAGCACTGCCCTTTCAGGATCTCATTTTTTTACCCATTAACTGTGCCAAAAGGCAAATTCTCAAATGAATTGGCCCACAAAGAACGTCCCTTGTTTCCTACTGCCCATCTGACTAAAAACCAAGAAGGACTTCTGCACCCTCCACTGAAGTACTTTCCTTGCTCTATCTCAAGGATAGAGTGTAATACTGTGTCTCTCCCATCTACCAGCAGAACAAAACCACAGTAAGAACAAAACTACCCATCTAATGGTCTAACTTGTTCTCCACAGGTATGCTTTTGTGCAATATATTTACTTTGTTGATTGTCTCTTTCTTATGCAGCCAGTGGAGGGTGGGTGGCAGTGTTCCCAGCCTTTCTCATCCTCAGTGTCCATCTCCCCGCAAGATATTTATACAAACCACCCTGACCAACCTTAACTACTGCCACCAAACAAGGAACAGCTTTGTGTGCAGCTGCTTTCTGCCCTACCCATCTCAGCTGCTGCCTTTCCAAAGAGTATTCCAGCAGTGGAGCACAACAGCTAAGAGCTCCTCATGTCTATCATCCCCTGCAGTTTCATGTCTTGGATTTCTTTTACTCAAGGACTGTTCCACTGCTTTTCTGTACAGGAAAGTTTCTGATGTCAGCAGCAGCACATCAATGAAAGACTCAGATCTTGTATAAATTAATAAGTAATGTAAGTTATGTCTCTTATGCAGTAAGTGCTGCTTTCTCTTGCGGATGTTACGCATGAAAACACAGTGAGGTTGAGTGGCTTTGGCACTCGGGCTACAAATGCAAGTACATTTTCTAAGAGAGATCCCTGATGGGGTGCACTGAACCCGCATTAAAATTATGCCGCATTAAATTTTCTGCAGGATTAGCTTCAACTTCATGTTCCTGCACTGTTCCACATCACAGGGCACCTGCAACCTTTTACCACACTAAGAAGTCTCAATCTTTTTAAAATTTTAACTATCCACACACAAGGCTCGCACCACAGTCATGTTTCTTCCTGACTGATTACTGGCATCTGACACGAGGGACGCCTGCTGATGGACCGAGAGCTCCTTTCCTTTTCTCCTGCCAGTTGGCACACCAGCAGGCACACGCTGTACCCACCATGTCACCACACCCTTCTTTCAGAGGACCCATATGTAAAACCAGACAGATCCAAATCCTGCAGACAGACACATCTTCATCTCTGGGCTGGATGGCAATCTAAAGAGAAGGTTTTGGTTTCCGTGCTGTCCTCCTAATTTGCACTTTCTGGACTAAGCTAATCAGGCTGCTTTATGGGCACCTATAGCTAGAGTGTGAATAAAGGGCCATCAGCTAAAGCCAGCCCAGGTAAAACACCTATTGTCGGGTCTGTGAAAATAAGCAAGAGTGGCAGAAGCCACCACTGTGCTGATTTATCATCCGTTGAGTATCAAAATAAGAGACTCTGCTGTCCTGTTAACTTCAAACTTTGCTAAGCTTTCAGCCCATGGAAAACCATCCAGGAGTGCTTCTCCACTACCTCCTTTTTGACAGCAATAAACTATCCAGTTCTAAGTGTATTTTTGCTTTCCTAAGGAGATCTGCCATCCCGTCAGGATTCCCAAACTGCAGTTTACTGTCACTTGCCCACCCAAAGGATGTGAATTTTTAGCTGGTGTGGCCCTACGGGACTTGCTGCAGGAAACCTAACACAGTGAGCAGGCTTTCATCTGTAAAGGCATCACTCATCTACAGCTCTCTTGTTGGCCTGATTACGTGCACTGCGGAGGCTATTGCTCTGCAATGCTCACGTCAGGCTAGATGAACAGTAAAAGGTGACAGCCTTAAGATTTTTCTCAGGTAGGAATGTAGAGTACCCTGCTGTTTTCTCTGGAACAAACTCCTTCCTTGGTTGACACTGTGTAGGTGTAAATAAAAAGCACATCTTTTTTTTTCAAAATAAATAAGTCAACAGAATTAAATATCAGCCAACCTAGAAGTGAATGTCTGCATCATTCTCTGAAACATAACTGTAGAGAGACAGACAGTTTGGTGTCTGTTGGATACCTGAGTTCCTTCCAAAAGGGTGGAAAAAAGCTGCACGGTTCTTATAATGCAAAACACACAGGTCTTCAGATGTGGGAATACACCAGAGAATAATTTCCACTCAGAGCAATGAATGAGAGCATAATATAGAGCAACTTTAAACCAATGCTGCAGTTGCCTCTTACATACAGGGTTTCCAGGAAGAGAAAACATCTGTAGAATATTAACAAACCCAAGAAACGTTTCAGGCATGTGTCAAAAGTTTTATGCCAGAAATAGGTTCAGAATTCAAGTTGGTAGGACTGCATCAGAATTCCCATGGGTGCTTATGTGTATATATAGGTATATACGTATGTACACACACAATGCACATATGTACCACACCTGTAAGATCCACACTCTATTCTGACACAAAACAGCAGCATGGGCTGCTGCTTTTCTCTCCCCCTCTCCAGTGTCATCTCCCCTTGCCAAGTACTTTTCACTCCTGCCGGAAACTTCAACATTTCTATTAGCAAAATGGGAGGTGAGAAGGGCACCAGGACTGGATCAGTAGGAGCCCCTGTGCAGTTGTTCCAACAAAAGTGGGTATCATGGTATCAATTCCAGTCCAAATGAATAATAAAATCCAAGTTCTTTGCCAAATGAAACTAAAAGTTCTGCATCTCCCCTTACTTGTCTGGGTTTAGCTTTGCATACACAGGTATCTCCACTAATTTCACAAGAATACACAAATGCAGAGCTATGCAAATGTTTGAGAGCCAAAGCTAGGGCCAAAGCCATTTTTTCACTGGTTTTGGTTTTAAGTGAGACCCTCAACAGATAGTTTTTAATGGTCTTCACTTTCACTGAACACAAAAAGGAAAGAAACAGGGAACAAAAGCAGCACTACTGAAAACACCTTCCTGAAGGTAAACAGTCTGTTCTTCTATACAAGATGCAGTGGATACCAAAGAAATAATCAAGAGCTGCTAAGGCTGTAGTGGGATGAATACTTTAAGCTACCATGAATAAATGAAGGAAAGACCCCAAGCCCCAGTGCTTTCTTCATTCTTCCTTAACTGCTTTTAATTCCTTATTTTCACACCATTCCTTCTCTTGTGCCAGAGTATCTGTTTATGCAGCTACAGAGTGATCCAGCAGCTTATCCTGCTGGAAACATTTCCTTTTAGCAATGTGTGAGTAATTGATCTGGGTTAGACTGCTTCTTAGGCAGTAGAAGTAACATCCCAGATCCTCTAAAATGATACCCGTGCCATTAAAGAGAGTTATTTACAGCCAGGTCTTGTCCTCTTCACAGGCAGCCTCTGCCCACAGTCCTCAACACCACTTCTTCTCTGGATTTGTTTGCAAAGGGTTGATGAGAAGTTCCACGCTACCAAGTTTGCACTGTTTCTATAGAAATATTCCTCACTGCATTTAAGTAACGTCCTCCTTGAGAGCCACTAGGGAGAGCAAAGGTCTAGCAGATACAATGAAAGATGGTCATGAAAGCAACCAGAGCTTCCTCCTCCCCAAAGCACCTAAACAGACAAGTGGCCCTGGGAATTAGTTTCCTTACAAGGTAAAATACAATTCCAGTAAAATTCAGTAGGATGACTCCAATATTTGTTTTTACAGGATTCCTGGAGATCCTACAACCTTTCTGCATTAAAGAGATGAGTATATTCCTCAAAGGGCCTGTAATGAAGGTCATCCAGGGTATTAAGCAGACGTTTTCCTTCATTTTCTTTACTGAAGCATGACATGCTGATGAATTATATCACTGTGGCACAGGTTTAATGGTATCTTCTGCTACTTTAATGGAGGATCAGAGCTGCTATTTTTAACACAGTGTGTCAGACCATTACAATTTCTTCCATCATTCTGAATACAGCATGAGGTTAAATAAATTATGATAATGTAATGAAAGATGCTTAACTCAACACTTCCCCAGAAGCTATGAACAGCAGAGATGGTCCATCAAGAAGTAATCACAGTGAAACAAATAAAACATCACGCTCTTCATGTAATCCAACATCAAATGCATCATGAGTACAGAAGTAATTTTGAAAGAAAAATAGATCAGAAGAACAAACTGGATGTAATTTTAACAGAACCTTGAAACAATTTGCATCCTGAAGTAGGAAAAAAAGGAAGATGAAGATTTGTACAGGCAGATTAGTGCAACGTTGCCACAACATCCCACATCTAATCCATAGTGGCAGTACTGTTAGAGCAGCCATCACAGACCACGTCCTCTATATAGTAAGATTACCAACAGCCAAGGCAGAGGTACCAGTGGCACTGACATTTTATTGTGGTCTTTGAAACAATTACTTCAGTTTTATTATTTTTAACAGCGGTTGTATGTATAGCATAGCCAGAGAGAGAGAGAGAACTGCTAGTTTATTGGAGTATGCTATAATGTGTTAGTCAACAGAAATACACTTCAATCACTGCTCTGTTCTACTGCTTCCTTGTTATAAGGAGATGTGCTCTCATCTGAGTGGGGCCCATTCAGAGGTCCATAGCCAGACCCATGGAAGCCACGATGGTAATGGCAAGAGAACAGGCAGCTGTTCTCTTGTTAAAGGTGTGTTCAGCTTACTGGGGACCACTGATGTGAGTGGGAAAGGACTTTACTGTCTGCCTGGTGGGAATATGCAGAAAAGAGGCTCTTTGACAGAATGGTGGTGTGTCAAAAGCAGGGCTGAAAATCCTGATGAGGAGTGTTATTGCCACTCTGGTTTAATTTTGTATGGGTGAAGCAGCAAAAGGAGTATTCTGAGATCAGCATAGGGACTAGAAATCCTAAAAGGCATTGTGGTGATTTCTAATTCACTGTAGGTAAAATGAAATGACACGACAGAAGGGTGTGAGGCTGGGATGGTGGATGGAGATTCTCTTAAGGGGCTGTACTGCCATGTCAGCCTCATCACAGATGGGTGGAGTCATCAGCTTCTGCCTCCACAGTGCCTGCTAATCCCTGCAGATTTACTCAGTCTTTGTTCTCTAATGCGTAGATGCCATAATTCATAGTAAAACTTTTCATTAGTATATAGACAAGATTCTTCCTTCTGTGGCCCAAAGTGTTTCCTAAGACCGTAAATTATTCCCCTCCTTTGTATATATTGATTTGTAACTTCTACAGATTGTGCTCACATTCCTCAGTGAGCACTTTCTTCTAGACTCTTTAATTATTAAATGAGTCCATGAAGGGGTTCCAGAATATTATCCTGAAGGACACGCACCGCATAAAAGCCACCAGGAATGGAAAACGCTCCCCAACAGATTATTCTGGGAATTGGAAGAAAAATAATCTCAAAATTCTGGACACAGTTAGGAGCTTGGCAAGTGCACAAACTGCTCTGCTCCCAAATGTACAGTAAAGAAAATGCTGAGAGTAAGAAAGCCTATATATGACACAGAAGTTCCCTGCAACATATACAGCAGAGGTTATGAAGCAGTTACTTCAAAAGAAACAAGTAAAATGTTCATATGTATTAAAAGGTTCAGACTAAAATGTTAACAGGTACACAGGTTCTCACGCCTAAAGAAAGGTCTGGGATTTTTCTGAGCAGTCAGGATACCCCACAGGTTACTCTTCAAAACAAACCTAGATATTGTTGGTACTCAGAGTGTTAATACCACTACAGTAAATGGCAATGACCAGCTACTGTTAGTACCAGCTTCTCTCATACTTGCTTTTGATGTTGTAGCTTTCCTTGAAGGCCATGTGAATGGAGCTATGCTCTAATCTCCCACATTATTAGCAAATTAAACCACTTTCTTATGCAACATTTTAACAGCTCCCACCAAACTGTCTTCTGGTTTTTAGGGTGTTTTTTTTTTTTTTTTCCATGCATTCTTCATGAACAGCATTTAAACACACTGCTGTGATCCTCCAAGGCCACCCTGGGACTCTTCTCACCTGGAGTCCATGCTTTGATTCCACCAAAACTGCTTTCAAACAGATGTCTCCTCCTCTACTTTTTCCTTAAGCCACTAAGCACTATTGGGATGATGTATCTTTATTTCAACGACACTTTCAACACTTCTTTCTGCAGCTGTTTTTCTTTCACTTTACATGAGAATCTGTGCAGAGCTCTGTATCCTATTCTCTGCTTCCCAGTAAAATAATTTTTTTAGTCATTCAAGAAATTTCCTGTTTCACATTACCATGAAACCAAAACTTTCAAATGCTTCCTGAACTATTAAAAAAGGAAACCCCCACCCCCTCCCCAAAGATATTCATGTGCACCAGAGCCATCTTCATACAAGTTCAGAAAAAAAGAGATGCTGGCACCCAAGACCAACAGGCACAGACCCATGCTCTGCACTCTCCTGCACCTCACAGGAAAATAGTGATGGAGATTATAATTTCTCGTCCCTAATTTCTCTCACTAGTTTTGAGCACAAATTCCACCGTGGTCCTAACCTTCCCCACCCAATCTTTCCTACATGGAAATGGAGTGGTGTTTCCTACAGGATATTCTACTTTGTGCAACCTGATGTCTGTAGATAAAGGACAGACAGACAAAAGCCAGACACACAGGTTTTGCCAAAGACTCCTGAATTTTATGCAGCTTCACATCTGCCTTGTCCAGCTCTGCATAATTTTCTTTCTGCTTTTAGGGTGTGTAAGCTGCAGCCTTGGGTGGGATATTGGCTAAAAACCCAACTCACGTTTTCGTGCTTCATGTGTTTCAGGAGGCGCAGCTCTCGGTAGGCTCGTTTGGCAAAGAGTTCAGACTGAAACGGTCGGTACAGTTTCTTAATGGCCACTTTGGTACCTGTCCTTCCATCGACAGCTGAGCTTTAAGAGAAAATGAAGAGTCTGGTGAGGGAGGACTGAAACGAGAGTCAATCCAGGCACTCCATCGGTGCTGGAGTGCAGCCACATGCTGCCCAGCCCTCAGCCTGCCCCTTGCCAGGTACCAGGGGAGAGACCACCTCCCTAAAGCACCTTGCCTTCAGCGTCCTGCTTCTAGTTTCATACGTTTAAAAGGCTGCTAGGCCCTGTGATGGAAAGCAACTAGTTTTCAAAAGCTTTAAAGAGGACCATGCATGGAGGAAGGAAAAAAACCCAAACAAAACCCCACAAAACCCCAGAATTCGCCAACACCACAAACCCAAGCCAGGCGTCCCATCCCAAGCCTCACAGGGACGGTGTCACCCCAGGGGAACCGCATCCACCTGGCCGGGACCGGCCGCCGCG
>VWZY01006897.1:100185-126034 GCA_013399075.1 Chloroceryle aenea
AGGGATGCAGGTGCCGAGGTTCTCGCTGCCCGCGCCGGTCTTGCCACGGAGCCGAAAGCAAACCCTTCCCTGCTCGCTGTTCGCGCGTGTACGCGGCACCGTGTGGTGCTTCGCTCGGGGCGCGTTTGACGGTGGTGTGTTAGGATCTGATAAAATGCAACCGACTTTTGCATGAAAGTGCTAAGGAATTGAGTTTGAAGGGAGCTGGGAGTACGAGAGCGAGCTTTCGAATGACCTTTGCACGAAGGTGTGCAGCTGAGGGCTTCCCAGTTCATCTCAGGGTCAGGCCCCAAGTTTCAACGATATTTCACCCAGTTAAATGGAAACAAGCAGACACTTGATTCTGTTGCTCAGAGCAAGCGGCCCCCGCGCGTGGTTGGTGCAATAGGAAAGAGTTGAAGCAGCACCTGAAACAGTTGCACTGCTGGGAGTAGGGAGAATGGCCACCTTCTCAGAGTCCCCGTGGTATATAGGCCTGGGCCTGCACGTGTAAGGCAAAGACCTGCTCTAAAAAATGGTTTATGTGTTGTCTGTGTAAATGTAATTTAAATTCTTGTCCTTCGAGGTCTGGTAAAGCCTTTGTTTTGTCTGACTTCACCCCTGAGCAATGTTGCTGAGATTAGATAATTCAGATTTGCTGTCACTGGAGTACAGTTTGTGGCTTAGCTCGAAAGGGGCAGTCTGGCCAAGTTTTGCTGTTCCTGATGCCTTTTTGGTAGTTGCTGTGGGCCCAGTCCTTTTTGTGCCTGAGTACTGTCTGTGGAAGAGCAGCCCTGAACACCCTCCTCCTGATTCATGCCTCTTGGGTACAGGAGGAAAACACCCTTCCCCCCAAAAGCAATGTGTTCCAGCACTGCTCTCTGCTGAGCAGTGACCTCGTCCACTCCTCGGTTTAGTGAGAATGGAAAGCAACCTTCTGACGTTTGAATGAGGTGCTCGTGTCAAGTGTTAAGTTAATGATACATGTTTGCCTCTGTCCCAGCAGATTATTATTTTTTAACATTTTCTGACACCACGTTTATGCTGTGTTTGCCATTCAGATGATGGCTGGTGAAGGACAGAGAAGCTCCCACTCGGTTTTGAGCCAGTCCATTCATTACATTACTTTAATGTCAAATATATGTTTCTGATACAGTAAAAATTGGTTCTGCTTTTGATCCCTCACCCTCTTTTCCTTTATTCAGTTGTGGCAAAATGATGCTTTTTTACGCCTTGCTTTTTATTGAGGCAGAAAGCAGATTAAAGTACTAATCCAGCACCAAGACAATATCACTCTTGTACAGAAGCTGATAATATTACAGAGCAACTTCTGTAAGATATTTTTAATTCACTGACAGAGCTGGTCAATGCTGGTTTTCCCATATTTTTCCTTCCCATAAGTACTTAGGTATACCTTGCTACAGATGGATGAGGTAGCAGCGTAGGTCAAGTACAAGACCACCTTTCCTTGTCAGGTCACACATACAGCAGATGAACCGATAAACCTACTGAATAAACTAGGAGATCAGCACTGTTGTAACAAGGGAAGCTTTGCCTAATAAACCCACTAATGTATCTATGGAGGGAGTGAGATGAGAAACTTGGTCCATCCACAGCTGAGAGATCTTACAGCAGCATCACAACATGCATGGGCCTCAGCATCCTGCTAGGCTCCACTGGACATATGGTGAGGTGTCTTTCCAAAGATGATCCGTTGCAATGAGACTAAGAGGATATCACAGCCATACTGTATCCCAGGCAATGTGTGCTTGACAGGATAAATTAAAAAAGGAATGCTGTCAGATGTTCTGCTTTTGACATATGTTTAGTGTAAAGTTCATAGAACAAAAATGGCCTTCAGGCACCATAAATAAAAGATAACAAATGCATTAATGATGAAAGAAATCCTGCTTTTCTAATGCCCATCCTGTAAAGGAAAGCTTGGCAAGATTGTTACAAGGAAGAAATATTTGTTTTGATACTTTGGGCTGTGTTTTTTTTAAAGAGCCAACTTTCAAAGTGTTGGAAGGATGCCATCAGCTGCAGAGCATATGAGGTAGATGGGATGTGTACAGAAGTCTTTCACATCCCTCCGAGGACTGAGCTCAATTTACACTCCAGCCTGGACACGAGGCTTCAGTGCTGGAGCAGGAGCTCTGCAAGAGAGCAGTGAGAAAGCTAACCATGTTTTCCTGACAAAATCTGCATGTAAGGAGTCTGGTGAGTTTGATGGAAACACTACTCACAACAGACACTTAATTAGCAATGATAAAATGGCACAGCTTCGTTTGTCAGGAGCTGAACTGTTGGGTAAAGAAGGTGCATCTGTGTGAGAAGGGAGAGGGACCTTGATCCCCAGTTCAGGCACTGACAATGTGGACTCAGCTGGGAGAAAGCAGATCATAGGAAGTCCTTGGAAAAATGAAGCACCTTCTCACCTTTCTGTCTGTTTATGTCTATGAGATGTCTTTCAAATGATCATTTTATTCTTGATGTATTAAATCACATGTGAATCATTTGTTTCTGTAAAACATACCTTAAATGCCAATAAACATAAAATCTTGCTGTATTGCCAAAAGCTGATTCCTTGAATATTTGTTTTATTCAGCTTTCTATATCCCCACCTTCAAAAAGTACTCTGTTCATTTCAACTTAGATATGTTGCTACAGATAAGTCTATTTTATTTACTACAAGAAGAAGTAAAGCTTAAATAAAAAATTTAAAAAATCTCAGTTTTCATCTGAAAATATTCCCATGCTATTGTGTCCCCACCCTTCCCCAGTGGAGCTGCTGCCAACTATTTTGCAATTTTTCTGGTTTTGTTTCTCTGACCCCTGAGCAGGGAGCTTCAGTTCCAGTTTCTGTGACCCCCCCACAGGCCTCACCATGCCGGGAGAGCTCTCAACCATCAGCAGAAAAGAATAAATATGTACCACCTGTTTGGGTTTTTTTAAACCCAAACAAACAAACAAGCACGTTTTTATTTTATTTTATTTTTTAACTGGATATTTCATTTGTTCAAGAGGTCGAGTAAGAACTTATTAAGTCTCTGTTTACTGCCTTATTATCCCTGCTTGCTGGAGGGGGGTGGAGGGAAAGGGGCTGGGTGTAGAGGGTAGCAGACAGCTGTGTGTAAACCAATTGCTTTTAACAGCCTTCTGACTCTTCTTCCTCAGAGCCTGCCTAAAGGTCCTCTTCATACTCATTCCTACAACAACGTGTAGGAGTTTGGTTTCTAAACTATCACAGATTGTCACAGTATGAGACACCATTGTGCACAGAGGAAAAAATACTCACGTTGGAGAGTTTCCAAATGTCAATGAGAAAATCATATGAAAAGAGTGTTAATGGAGATAATGGCTGATAGCTGTAGTTATTTGTCACTGAACAAGTTGTGCACATCATCTGTGTAACTTACCAAAAGCTTGGTGATACTCTTACCCTATCTTCTCCATCCTCCTGTGCTGGTGTAGACCTGCCCCTGACACTGTGTTCTTGTTTAATTACAAAATGCAACGGGCTGGGACAACTTGGTGCTTTCTAACCTTGGTCAGTGAGGCAGTCTGGTACTTTCCTGTCCTGGGTACAAGTACAGTGGGTTGGAAAAATTGGGCACTCCCTGACCACAAGTGCAACTCCTGATTGCCTGAGAAATGTACTGAAAATTCTCCTGCCTAGATCATAGTCCATTCTGAAGAGTGCCAGGAGTGCCCGACAAGAATAGTGGCCACAATGAAGAAAAGTACTGGTTGAAGTCAATCCTCTTGCAACCCTATAAATACCAATCCTGAGTGAGGACCCTTGGAGCTCCCTGGGATCGCAGTGGGCTGTGTTTCAGCATCTGCCCCTGACACCTCTCAGGCAGATTCTGACTGGCTGATAGTTAATCTGATGAAGGGAAAGACCATCTGGCTGCAAAGGCCAACAAAAGAAAAGACTGTCCACTTAAAACATCCAATAAGTGAGACATGAGAAATTCATTACAATTGGATTTTGTAAAATCCCAAAGATCATCACACTAATATTTACTATAATCTGCAGAAAGCAAAACATCTTAATCATAGGTTAACCTCTATATCTGTATTTATCTGTGTTTGTGTGTGATTTGCTTAGAGAACTTTGTTGAATCCTTACCTACATGACTGTATTGATTATAACCAATTACTGACTGCTTAAGCATTGCTATATCATCATACAGCATGATCTCATGATTTATTATGAGGAATTTTTAATTACCTTAAAGTTACATAGGATCCACCATGCCATGTTAAATCACTGTTGCTGAAATCCCTGTACCCAGTCTCTCCTAGACATAAACTGTTGACCTAGTCTGGGACTAAGATGAGATCTGTCTGCACCTAAACTCCTCTCTGAGTAGCGAGTAACAGAGTGAACCTCACCATCGAACTTTGTTAAGTCACAATTTTACAGATTCTTATTAAAATCACCTCTGCTGCTATCTTTGATGGTGATTCTTTATGTGACTTAAACACTCATCCGTGACACCTCCTTAACTTTGCATTCGTTTGTTGCATTTCCATCTCATCCTAACGAGAGAGCTGGACAGGAAAGGAGTAAGGTGTGTTGCTTTTGCACAGAATGTAATGTAACTAGGATTTATTCCCGATTCGAGCCTTTGGGCTCTGTTATAGACTGAGTATGAAATAGGAATATATCACCTTTGTGCTAATCTCTAGGATATTATTCTATAAGGATCAAAGTATCACTCAGTGGAAGCTGCCAGTTATGGCACATTTAATGTATATTTGTCTCAGGGCTGCCACTGTGATTCAGTGCTTCTACTGCATTCAGTATTACTTGTGATCAAACTGGAACCTAGAAGAACTAGCTGAAACCTCTGTGCTGTGGCAAACATCTTCATTTGTGACAATAATTGAGGCTGGGGGACTATGCGGGTGTAAAATGAAACCTTTGTATCTATGTAAGATTGAAGCCTAATTGAACACTTCTGCTCATTATGTAGAAATTTCTCATCTAATGGATTAAGTGTCAGATTGGTTGGAAGACCAGTGTTTGCATAGGAAAGTCACAATATATTCCTTCCTTGTGGTGAAAACTTAGACCCTCTTAAGCATATCAGTTTGATATTTTATTTACAGCAGGAAGAAGGTCAGTGGCAGCTACACTAATGCTGAGTCTCTTGGTACTAGTCTCTTAAAACCCTTTATGCTTTTTGCCTGGACTCATAAATTAATGACACTCGGTACTCTCTTGTGCAAACGTGGTGGTTTTCTAAGGGCCAGCTTTAGAGTGTTGAGGTATGCCCATAAACACTAGCAGCACGATTCACAGGTAAAAGAAACAAGCAGCTGCTTTGAAAGCAGAGGAGCTGCTGTTAATTCCATCCGAAGGAGACTGATCTTGCTGAGGCTGACTTCCTTCTGCTGCTACCAAAGCACATAACTGACCCCACTTACAGTGCAATTCTCTTTTAGCAAGAGCTAAATCTTTACTGCTACTCATCTGTCAGGGATTCTTGGGCCAAGTCAGCAATTTACAGAAGTAGCAAAAGATACTCAAGCAATTTGGACCTGCAGCTGAATATGGTACTTTTTGAACAGATTCATCTCACCAGGTCCCAAAAGTCGGGAAGGTAGGGGTCAGTTTTCTTGTTATGATCCAGGAGGAGAGTGGCGGAAAGAAAGGAAGGAAGTGGCTTTTGTATTGACTCCTCTCCACCTCTGTCAAAGGTGCTTTTGCTGCCAGCATTTTGTCCTTGAGAGGGTTGTGTCCCCCGTCCCCAGGGCGAGCCCGCTGTGTTGGATCCTGCAGTGTACTGACCCTACTTCCCTCTTGCTTTCATCTTTTGCACCACATGAAAAATAAGCCAAGAGCACTAATGAGAATTCTGCAACAATACTAATTAATGGCTCTTGACCTACTGGTGCACGATGCATTCTTTTCATACATCAGTGCCAATTTCCTATCATTTTTTCCCCCCCTGTGAATTCTCAAAGTAATGCTACTGCTTCATACTTGTGTAGCCCGTTGACATGTCCTGGGAGGAGTGAATTCTATGCATTACAGCACATGATACCCTCTAATGCTGTGCTTTTCCTCTTAAACCATCTTTGGATTTTCTTTCTGTTAGCACAGGGTAAATTAGAGATTTCTTTAGTCTCATCCTTATTTCTGCTTTGGCTGTGGCATACTAATTTCCTGCTGCTGGCCTTCAGTGCTGATGAGTTAGAGAGCTTAAAAAATAAAGATGCAGATTTTAAGAGAAGTGTAGTATATACTTATGCATGCGAAAAGATTGAGATATATGCAAAAGACTTCTTCTTCCTTTTGCAAGACCTTTTTCTTCCAGTGATGATTTAATTACTAGACTTGGGGTTGCACTTAACACTGATTATAGAGTGAGATAATAAATAGTAGAAGTGATTTCAATTCAGTAGGTGGAGGGATAACAAGCTCTTGTGACTGAAGGATGAAATTAGGTAAATTCAAATTAGAAATAAATTGCTAACAATGATGATAATTAACCAGAGAAAGCCCTTGGAGAGTTGTGTTCTCCCTAGTGCCAGCTTGAGCCACCTCCTCCGCTGCGCTCCTCCAGGAGTCCCTTCTGTGCTTCGCAGGTGGTCAGGGGTGACAAGCACCCTCATTTAGTGTTGGCTAAAACCTATGATGCTTCTCAAATGTACATTCAATGTGCAGAGGACCTACAGAAGCACATGTAATAATGAGAGTAAGGAGATCAAAACCCCACAGTTTAAGCAGGCTCCGTGACAAGTTTAGCAAATAAAATCTGGGCCATGTAAACAATGCCTTCGTTAATGACATTTTTAGCAAATACATTTTTCTAAAATAAAATCCTTACTTTTGTCTTTATTTACTCTTTTAAATTTATTTTAAAGCGACCTGCCTTACAGGTTCACCAAGCCTGACAAAGCCCTCGCTCCTAGAGGTTTGCATCCATTTGCCTCTGTGTTGGTTGACAAATGTATTTCTCCATCTGCATTCAAACGATAAGCATTGTTAGCACTAAACCTTCCACCTTTCTGTCCCAGCGGGGTACTGGCTTTCCAATTACCCTCTCCTGCTGCTGTAAACTGATAAACTCACCACATTGCAGTCCCACGTTGGTTTACCACAGGGGAGTCAGTTACCTGCTCTAGAAAAATACTTTAATTAGTGGCTTTTGAGGCCTATGAAATTGCTTTCATTTTGCAAGTCTAGGAAAAAAATATCTCTCTCCCCACTGTTTTTTTTTGACATTAAAATGAGGTGATTTATAGGTTTTGATGGTATTTCATTAAAAATAGCTGAGCTTTTCTTACCCATTACTGTCACCTTTGATTAGTTTAAATGTAGCTATGACCGTACTCTTCCTACATAATTTATCTCCTAGAAAAAAATTACATCTTTGAATGCAAAAATGCATTCAGAGGAAGACTCACAGTTACCAGAAGAACAAATTTTGGAAGTGATAGAAAGCTTTCTTTCTACTTCAAGTAGAAGAGCTCTGGGAAGAGCAAACCGTCTGGTTTTTGCCTACCACAGAATTTTACACATCCTTTGAAACATTTGGTGACGGCCACCCTCATAGCCAGGAAACCAGATTAAACAAATGATGGGACAAATCCCACACTAAATTAATTATCATTGGATACAGGAGGTTCTTGTGAAATCTTTTTACTTAATCTTTGCCCTTCCAGCTGGAACAGAGCTGCAGAACAGGCGAGTGAGCTCATTATCATTATTATTATTTCAGAGGAAATAAAGCATACAGATACTTTGCTGTTAACTGGTAAACAAACAAACAAAAACTATTTAAGACACAACTTATTATTTTCATTATGTAGTCAGACAAATAAATTAAGGATTTACAACCTTTTTACCTGTTTTAGTCAGCATGAAATTCAGTCCTTGCACGACCATTACAGGCCTCATCCAGCTTCAGAGGAAGCCACGTAATGACAGCCAGAGAACACTTCAGAGAAACACACGCAAGAAATCAATGCTGGCATTTACTTTCAGATTAATATGCCTTGCAGAATGTTGAACACAGATAGCTGTATCCCACTGGATACTGCAACTATCAGGTGACTGGCCAACATTATCAACAACAGTCCACCACCTGGTCCACAAATTAGGAGCATATTTTCTAGACAGAATGCTTATTTCTATTTCTGAAAGATGATAACCAATATTGTATCAAGTAGCTCTGGAAAAAAACAAAGTTCTTGGACTTGATTTTTTTTTAAAGCTGTTTATTAAGAAAAAGCTTTTCTTTTTTACATAGAAAAGATACAGAGGGAGGTAAATAAATGCTGTAGAATTTATTGCCTCTTGTACAACCAAATCTTAATGACAAAGTTGCAGAAAACCTAAATATTATAAAAAGCCACCTCCAAAATAAGACTCTGACAGAACTACAATGAAACACAAAAATGAACACTGAACAACTGTGTACCACAAGTAGGTAGAAAGACACAACCAGTACACCACAAGAGGCCTCCTGTCAGAAGATACCTGCATTCAAGTATTAGGCCTTTAATGGGGAAATCAGATAATTTTAATTCTTTACAAAATCTTGGTATGTGGTCTATCTGCAACTTATTTAATTTTCCAACTTTTTGGAGCTGGAAAGTCCAAAAGTTCAAAGTTGTTCACTTAACAACTCTGATGGGATGGATATTTTGTTTTTCACAAACAAATTCTTAAATCTTCTTGTTTTGTCATTGTCTTCCAATGGCAATGGTTGGATTATTTTCCCAAAGATTATGTGAAGGAAAGTAAGACAATGAGGAATACTGAATTCAAAGCTGTGAACTGAACAGAGTACTCCTGCACTGCCATCTGCCATGACAGCCTTTGCTGAGGCTTGCAGAAGACTACAGAAATCTTCTGCAGTGCTTTTGGGGCACCTTCCTGTAACTCCTGGCAGGAAGGTGCCCCAAAGTACCAGCACTCCACGGATAGCACCGTTAGGAGCACCACAGGGAGACAAACTCATGTTGCAAATGGGTAACTGTGCAGATTGAAAAAAGAAACAAAAACAAAACATGGAAAAAATAACGAGAACAGACACTTAAATGGCAACAGAAGACAAAGATTTATTTTCACTGACTTTCAACTGGTGTTAAGATTGCTTGAGAGACATCCAGTAAATTTGTAAGACCACCACAGATATGACTACATATGCATATTCTGTCTAGCTCACTACCACACTCTCTCTTCGTAAAGGCACTAACTACAAATAATATGAAAAAGGACAGATAAAATGCCAGGAAAAAAAGGATTTCTTGTATGGACCTCTATGTTTATGTTTGTATACATTCATGCTTTAAATGTACAATTTTAAAATTAATTTAAAACCTCACCTTTATTTTGGCAATACAACTGATAAGATGAAACATGCAGAACACACAGCTCAATAGAACTCAGTGCATAATTTTGTCAGAATGAAGCAGTTCTTTATCACCCTTCGTGAGTTGGGAATACATTCATATCACAAGGCAAAAAAACCCCGCCCAAACCAGACGACATCTGGCTTCTGTAAAATGCATCTGCTTTTCCACATCTTCTCCAACATCTTTGGATAGTAAAATCTACATCTGACCACAGGTTAAATTGTATGATTATATTTTAACAGTCTTCATAGTGCAGCAAGACGAGACAGAGCTGCCTGTAATCACTGTTCTATCTCCAGGCTATCCATTTTTAAGTCGGGGGGTTTAAAGCTAATCACTTCTTCATAGGTAAGTTCTGTAGAGAGGGTGTAAGGGAGAGAGAAGAATTAGGTGATGTTCTCTTCACAAGAAAAATATTCCAGACAAAACAGTTCTATGGATGCATGGGACTTTTATTTCCAGCCTTCTTAGAGTCTAGATCCAAAAATAGACTGAATTCACTAAGAATCCTTCTGTTAACCTCAGATTACAAACTAGACTCACAAATACTGTCATTGTACAACATTGCTGTCCCCTTCAGCTAATTACTAAAACACACAGTTTCCTGAAATGGAAACATCAATTATGCTGTCAGATGACCTGCCAAAATGATGTAATACAAGACAAAATGTAATAGAAAATGGAATCTTTAAAAGCACCCAAACAGGTTTTAATATGTACACTTTTAACTGTGGAGAATGTTCTTTATCATCTCCCAGTCAATTGCCTTCAACAGAAATCACTCACAATTCTGTGCTAATGCTTTTTGATCTAGGTTTTGGGGTTTTTTTTTTAACATTTTACTGCAACTAGCTTAATTTTAAGGTCCTCCAATTACTTTTTTTCTTTTGTCTTAGATGTAGCAGTTCTATTTTCATCAAGAAGGGTTTAGCTAGAAACCTGGATTCCCTGTTATTTTACCCTGCTTTAGGAATAGCCTCATATCTTTTCATGCTGATGGTCACATCCTGTTGTGTGTCTTGCACAGTAATGGAACACGTCATCAGCACCTACTTCCTACGTATTGTCTCAAGTTAAATGTTGTATTTTAAGGTCCAAACCCTGTTCCCACATAAACATACAGCTAACAGCACATGACTTCAGGTTCTGTTTTCTAAACAGTGATGCTTAAATCATAGCAAAGTTGTGCCTATCAGATTGTTTACTAAACAGCTCTGTCTGAGATGGCTGGCACACCTGCAAGCGAACCAAGCACTCCTGTAAAAAGCATGTAAAAATCTTTGGGATGAGTCTTGCTTACACTCTGGTTGTGTTATGGTGTAGCATGGAGTATGGTGACACTCTGGTTGTAGCATGGAGCATGGTGACCAGTGTGCCAGCTTCAGTGAAAGGTTTTTCTGAAAAAAATACTGTGTGCAGAACCCCTGAGGCAAAAGGATTCCTTAGGTGACTGTTTCAGTGACTGGCTTGCAGCTACTAAGTGGCATCTGGTCATGGGCAGCCAGGTAGGAGCGAGAGCAGTCCTGACTGAAGTCAGAGGAAGGTGGCATCCTCACAAATCAGACACCTGGAACTGTATCAGAAATGATTCCTGCTGGTTGTGCACTGTGTGTTTATGAAGCTCCTTACCTGGTTTTTGTGCCACTTACTCAGCAGAGAGTACAGATGTTACGCTGAGATATGTGCAACAGGAACAACAGCTAAGGAGACACGGCGCATACCATTCAGCTCTGACTAGCAGATTCTTGGCATCTAGTTTTGAAATATTTTCTAACTGATGAAAAGTCAGAAAGAAATCTGTGAGCTTGGGCTCTGTGAACTTGGGCTGCAACCCTGTCTGAAATCTCACGTTTCTTCTGTGTTCAGTCCCTCTCAGAATCAAGCACTGATTATTCTTAATTTGAACAGAAAAATAGGGAAAAATATGCTACTTGACACCTTAAACAACTGGATCAATATTTCATCAACAATAAGAACATTTTATGCAAATGGTCACCTTTTATGCCAGCTTACTTCAACTGTAGCACATACTGTACTTGAAAATAAAAAGTTTATTCCACCAAGACAAAAATATGGCCAGGAATAGCTGCATGTCCTGTGCCAGTTTTGAGATTCTTTTTCTCAGGCCTTTTTTTTTTTTTCTTTCTTCCCTTGTATAAAGAATGAATTTGACCTGGAGTTCCAGCAAGGACAGTGATGTAGAAAAATATGATACTTGTCCTTCCTAGAGAATTCACCTCCACTTCATCTCAGAAAGCGTTAAACTAAGATTGTCCCTGAAATAATTTCAACAAAGTTTCATCACAAACAGAAGTCAGCTTCATGACTCGGAAATTGTTAAACTTTCCTGTTAAAGACCCAGTCAGCTGACAAAGTAGCAGAAAACAAATCATCCACTAGTAAGCAAAGCAGCAACTTGAACAAGACGTATGGTCAGTGCTGCAAGCTGCCAGGTTTTGCAGAGGAGAGCATATGTAAGGAGTAAGCAATACCAGTCAGTCCTACTTGTTTGTACAAACACAGCAGGTCTAGAAAACCCTTTTCAGGGCTCTAGGAGGTTACTTGGTTGTAAAGAGATCCATGACCCCACTTTTATCTTTCTTTAAGATGTATTTGCTTCAGTTGTGTCTGCTTGTCTCCTCTGCCAGGGGCAGGATAAAGCGTGGCACGAGTCGAAGGGCATGAGTCAGACACGGGAGGTCAGTATTTTTCATCATAACCCTACACACTATGGTAACACATTTTTATCAAACCTTTCTGGAGTTTAAGTTACAGAACATCCTAATAGAAACAGGAGAACATTTCTTTTCTAGAATTCCTTAAGCCAAGGAAAGGACTTTTTTGATAGACAGGAATAATTAGTTTGCTAGAACATTACTCTCAACTTAAATGTCTAGTAAGAAATTTTTAGCATAATATGTCCTTCTTAGAGAATGATGGAATTGGACTGGACTGCACTTTTCAGCATACTTGCAATCTTAATGTTTAGCCACCTTACTTCCGTGATGCTGTAGTGCAATATGACCATGATGCAAGCATGGAGTTAACTAATGAAAAGGTATTTCTCAAGTAGGGGTTTTGGGGTGTCACTAGCAAGTAAAATCATCAGCTGACAAAAGAAGAACAATAGCATGGTTTGTCTATTAATTCCAGTTATGCTATCTAAAGAATGATTAACCAAATACACATCTATGTGGAAAATACTCATTTCTCATTCTAAACAAACCCAGGCCAGATTCCCAAATAGTGTCACTTGCCCTAGGACAGTTACTTCAGCTGAGGATCTGACTTCAACAACTAAAAGCAAGACAGAATGTGTGGTTACCTGGTAATAAGCATCAACTTTTAGATAATGTTAAACACAGAATCACAGAAATGTCTGGGTTGGAAGGGCCCTCCAGAGGTCATTCAGTCCAACCCGCCTGCTGAGAGCAGGGACAGCCTCAACTAGAGCAGGGTGCTCAGAGCTCTTGTCAGCCCCACCTTGAATGTCTCCAGGGATGGGGCTTCAACCACCTCCCTGGGCAACCTGTTCCAGTGCTCCACCACTCTCCTGGTAAATAACTTCCTCCTTATTTCTAACCTAAATCCACTAAACCTGCTCTAGGGAACCTAGTGAGATGATCATTAGGTGAGGGAAGCAAAATCCAGAGAGAAAACACAACCCTTTCCACCTCCCCACTCCCACAAGCGCACACATGGACTTTCCCTGAGGCTAAAGAATTCAAACAGCTCTGGTTAGAAACAGAGGAAAACTCTTAAGTCAGGTTTTGTTCTGCTCCATCTATTAACTACTGTGTGCAATTGTGTTACCTTTCCATTCATCTATGGTTCTCTCCTTGTTCTCTATTGACTCATCGTACAGCTCGGCCTCAGGTTCATCCTCTGGATCATGATACTGTACAAAGTATGGATGCGAAAGCGCTTCTGAGGCAGTAATTCTTTTATCACTGTCTAATATAAGCATCTTCTCAAGAAGATCTACAGCTAAGGGAGAAAGAGGAACATCATTCAATGCCAGAAAAGACCATCTAGAAATAAAAGAGAAGGTGACTATACACAATCTATTCTCACTCACCTTAAACACCATTAACATTACTGGCACACACACAATGTAGGCAATGTAACAAATAAGTTTTGAAGATGTTATACTGTGATTTTCAGAGCTGAAGGAAGCTTCTGCTTTGCTTGTGGCATGCAAAAGGATCATTAGAGTCTATTCGATATCTGATTCACCTCTTCAGATACCCAAGGCCTTCATTCTGAAAAGATCTTTGTGTGCTTAAAAGTTAAATATCCTGTGTTGTGCATCAAGTGCTTAACTTGGTCCTGATCAGTGCAAACTTAACTTAAAACTGTGAATGGGAGATGACACTTTTAAGTAGCTGCACCAATGAAATCATCGGATGAAAACCACAAAGCGTAAAGAACCTAGCATAAAGAAAATAGGTTTGAAGTTGTGTGCTGCAGAATATTAGAAATCTGTAAGATTGAAATTGATTTTGTACAAAAGGCTTACCATAACCATTGCAAATATTAGATACAAATGATTTTTAGTGCTTTCATATTATTATGCATTATCATTAACTTACATTTATTGTATGTATTAATATGTAGCATGCTGTCATGTACTTCATGCAAATAAATCCCATTTTTTATAAGAAAGCATTCACAGCTACTTGTATTTGCAGAAGTAAAATTTTATTTTAATACACAGAAAGAATTCAAAACATTTTAAGTTATAATATTATCCTATATACAATGTTTTAACATGTACTTGATGGAACTGACCAGGCACTTTAGGAACATGGCTCCAGTAACTCAAACATCTCCTTTGCCATGGCACACAAAATGTTTCACAGAAACATCCCTTTTGCACAGGCAGAACCAACTGGTTAGACACAAAACCAATTGTGCAGGATTGGACCCAAGGTCTGTCTAGCCTGGTATCCTGTGTCCAACAATGGCTAATACATTCCTAGGAAATAATACTCAAAAGGGTCATTCAAACAGCTCTGCTTCCTGGTATATTCTTCTGCTTGCCAGCAATTTACAGCTCATGGCCTTCCAGAGTCAGAAGTGATGTCTCTAGTCTAGACCCCATGACATTTTTATTTATTCCTGCTATATATAGATGGCTTTTGCTTTTCAGCCACAAAGTGTTTTCCTTTAGGGGGCTCCCATAATCTCCACCAGAAACAAAAGACACAGGCTTCATGAAGGGAAAGCAGTCTCAGAATGAAAGGTTAAGCAGTGTTCTTCTCACTGGTCTGATCATTATTATATGGGATCATACAGAATCACAGAGTGGTAGGGGTTGGGAGGGACCTCTGGAGATGATCGAGTCCAACCCCCCTGCCAGAGCAGGGTCACCCAGGGCAGCCCACACAGGAACATAACCAGGTGGGTTTGAAAGTCTCTAGAAAAGGTCTGAGTTCCTATGTTAGTGACAGTTTTAATCTATGTCAGTCTGACTTTCTTACCTAATGGATTGGCACCACGAAATACTGCTTTCAAATCCTGTTGTGGCATATGTGGAAGAGATTCAATGTATTTTCTTGCCTAGGAATAAATCAATATACATACCACATACACAGAGGTTAAATTTTGCCCAACAGTAACCATATCAACTCTAAAAAAAACAGACATAAATTTTTTTTTTATGTTTCTTATGCATGGGTAACCTTTACATAAAACCATATTATATGGTTTTGTTTTAAACAGTCACTCCTGTATATTGCACAATAAGCAAGAGAGTTTTAACCAAGTATGTGTTCCTCTGAGGGTTATATGTTAGCAGTTATGTTTTCACCTACACTTACTGGTTCATTGAAGGATATCCCCAGGGAACATGTGCATGTAACATTCAACCAGAACCTGCAACCTAAATCATCTTTCAGTTACCCTCTTGAAGCAGTATAATCCAGTCTGTGTCCTTCTCTCCTCCCTCTCATCTGTCAAACAGCAGCTTCACTAACCAAAGAACAAATCCTGATACTCCCAGGGCACAGATCTTCAGATGTTTAACAGAATTCATAGCGTGCCTTGTCACCATGACTGTGAAATGTTCATGCAAACTCAGCTAGGAAAACCCTACCTGTGTATCAGACCCACAAATATCAGCATGGTGCCTGACATTACATGAGCTATGAATTTCTGGGCTGAGATAGACAGTTTGGTAAGAGAAGATGTTGGGTGCTGTTCCTAAGGGATCAGACAGAATGGGGAATTCTGAAATGCAAGTCAAAGAAGAGGCAAATGGCTGTCCCCACATCTGTAAAAAAAACCCAACCAGCCAGTCTTTGAAGTAACCTGAATCCTTTTAAAACATGCTTGTGTTACAGGGATGCCTCCCTGCACACTCTCCAATCCTGTTAGAAGAAGACTATCTGCAGACTAAGCAACCTTTGCCTACTGAAGACAGCAGAAATAAAGTTGCTCATATCAAGCAACAGCATGGCTTCAAGTGAGATACCAGACTGAGAATTGGAATGGACTGGATCTGGACTGTCATGAAGTGGCTATAAAATACTGTGATGTATCAGCTGGGCAATCCTACAACTACAACTGGGAAACAGATCCTGTTCTCTGCACTGTTCTCTCTGCCATCATCTTAATTTCTGCACCTATGATAAACTGACATAAAGATATTTAAAATCACCCCATAGCACAGTCTCTCTTCAAGCTGTGTTCTAATTTAACAAGGCAGATCTATTCCTTTTGCCTACTTCTTGTAAGATGTAAGCATATTCCATCAAAACTCCAGACTACCGTTAGTGACACTGTTCAGAGTCCTACTAAAAGAAGCAGGCCTTCATGCATTATGTTCCCAGCCTGTTAAAACTATATTAACATTATTCCTTTTTACTATGAGGGCTGAAAGCAAGGCTTTCTAAAAGGATGATTTTTTTTTGTCCTTTGCAGCTGTACCCAGTAATGCAGAGAATGATGTTTAAAGCCTAGTCAAACACAGGCTTTTGCTCCACCTATTTTATGCCCCTGAAGTTCATAAAGGCAGCAAACACCTGCTAAAAGGTCAGGGTGTGCAGCTCCTATCAGAGTTAAGTCTTGGCAGGCATTAGTTTATACATATGTATGAACAGCAGAGCAAGAGAGAGCTGTCACACATTCTTGCATGGATGCCACAAAGGTAGAAACAAGAGGTGAATTTATCTTACGACAAACATCTGTGGATTTGTGGATTATTTGTTTCTGCATGGACATCAATTAATATCACTAATCCATATGTGACTGAACAAGACATGGGCAAAATTATCTCCAACCTTGCCCAGAAGTCCTCTGAAAACAACACAGACCTATTGAATATAATTACCAACCTGTTCTCTCTGCTTATATATTCACCACAAAACCCCAACCAATAAAACCCAGGCATTTAAGTAATTCTGAAAATAATTAAATGCAATCACCCTTTAAACCATATTAACATGAGACACTGACAAAACAGCTCAGTAACTTGTGCTGAAACATCCCATGAGGATGAGCTTTTAATTTCTGATTCTTTAATCCTCTACTTGTAATGGCAACTAGGCTTGGCATTTCAGAAAACCTCTGACCTTGCTGTTAGCAGAATGGAAAGAATTGTCCAAGATTGCAAAGGGCATTAAGAAATACCTCAACAATAAGGCCAAACCACATGGTAAAGAAGAAATAGAATGAAGGAATAGAATAGACACTCCCTTACAAGAGGCCAGTACCTCCAATCAAGGTACATATCTCCTTTGACATTGCTCCTCCAACCAGGCAGCAGCAGCTCAGAGATGACCTAGCAGTACTCCTGTTCATTAACTCGGGTTTTGTGCTCTCCCTATGCTCTGAAGGGACAATTACCCCCAGTAAAACAGTTTCAGAATTCCTGTAGCTCACTGATGTGTGCGCTGAAACACAAGAAATTAAAGACAAGAGCAGATACTATCTCCAGTAAATACTTAAGGTGCTTAATCTTATAACCAAGAAGCTCACAAACTGTGAGTAAGCCACTACTCTGAATGTGTTACTGCGAAAACTGTGGGACTTTAACGACACATAAAGGCCATAAGAGGACCTACAGTAGGACAGCAGAGTCTCAGATTTGCTGTTTGGTCCAGTCCCTGGCACAAGGATGGTTCCTCCTGGTGCCCAGGCTGTTCCCAGGTGCCGGGTACACACAGGCTCCAGGGCTGTATGTTGGCCTGTGCCAAGGAGTTCTCATTACACTTTGACCTTCCACAAACACAGCATTGATCCAGCTCTCCTACGGCTCCTGCTCACTTAACCCACTGCTGCATTCATTAGTAAGTTCAAAGAAAACCCATCACTATACACACGAGCTGAAACACAGCCATTAGTATTAGATGGAGGTCTGTGCAGAAAAGGTTTAAAAAAGCAGTTTCAGCTCAGGAGGTTTGCGTGTGCTGTTGCTTATCTGAATTTTTATGCTGTGTCCATCAGCTTAGGAGGTTTCCGTGTGCTGTTGTTTATCTGATTTTTTACACTGTGTGATTCACCTGCCTTTATCAATCAATACCACATCTCACTCCTCAGCTGGATAGCCACGGTTATTGCTTCAAGTGAATCCTTTCAGTGTAGCTTTAGCAGAGAAACAAAGTAGAAATTGTTCTTTTGCTAGATTACTATTTTAAAGCAGTCATGTGGAGAGTTAAAAATTACACTATTGGCTACAGATATTATCCTGAAACTGGACCTCACGGAATCATACAGAGAGATGAACAAATAGGAATTTCAAATTAGGGATTCAAATAAAAGCACTCAGACAGAACACTTATTATTTGATCCCTTACAACAACAGAAAGCATAAGAATCACAGAGACATCAGATTTAATCACATCAGTATAATGCTCTTAGCTGAGCATCAGTTTGAATTTTTTTAATTATAGCAGTAAAATAAGAGATCATTGGGATCAATTGCAAAACTCCTCTTAAAGTTGACTACATGACAACAAGTATCAAAATTAAAGCAGCTGACAGTCAAGGTGTTTGGATACCTGTAAAAGGAATACTTTTTGAATATATTTAGATTTATCTCTACTTTTTTCAAGTGTTTGCTCCTAGCCAAATCAGAGTATCTGTGTCACACAACCAGTGACATAGGATGCCAGGTAGAGAAAAGAATGATACAAAGTCAGTTAATCAAATGAAGCTGCAAACTCACGTGTTCTGATGATATCTTTTTCAGAAGTTCAGAACTGGGTGTGCCCACAACTTCCATTATTCTCTTTAGTTGATCAATATCTGCATTATTTCAGGGAAATAAACAGCACAAGTTCTTCTCGGTGTAAACAGTTAATGAGCTTTCATGCAGGTAGTTAAGCTGTTTAAAACTCTTCAGCAAGACTATTCTGTCATAGTCCATGGAAGGATAACATTTCATTAAATAAATTAATTTTATTAATAAATTATTACATTAATTCTTAAGTCTAGTCCTGGAGTATCAAATTCCCTATTGTACTATAGGACTATATGTCAGGTGTGCCTGTTCATGAGCAAGGTGCATGAAAATATTGCTTTCCTGTCCTAGTTCCCAATTTAACAGATTCTTAAGCTTAATTTTGAGACCCCATTTGTTTCAGTGATCTGAAGGATTTCCAAAGAACAGTCTAATATGATCCAGCACATAGGGCTAGATTACTAAACTGAGGGCTGCTAAGTGGAAAAACCTCATCTGGTAGCTTTAAAAACCTCAAGCTGTAGTTTTGTAACAATCTCAAGATGAAACACTTTGAAAATGTTCATTTTTCATTGTCATATATGACCTGTAAAGTAGATTACATTTTCCATAGAGGCTCAAGGTTATTTTTCAGCTTTATTTAAATCGATGTAATGATACAGTTGTATAAAATATTTTACAGCAGCCAAAACCATGTTATTTCTTGAAAACTAACTGTATTGATTTTTCCACATACCACACATCATGCAATCAGTCTGAAGGGCTGTCATCATCCAGATGATGAATATCTGGACAACGCCTGTGGTTACAACAGACCCCAACGATGCTGAGCACAATAGAAAGGTCAGCAGGGAGATTTGGTCTCTGCTCTGTTAACAATTTTTCAGGCAATTCTAATGTCACGTTGGTTTGCACCTGGCAAGGGCTTAGTTTTAGCAGAATCATTTGCTTTTTGAAGGGTTTCAGAGGAGAAAGAAATGTCAGTATTCAGAACAGAATATGTGTCTCATATTAAAAGCTTTCCTGAGCTGATGCAGTTGTTTCCTCATTCCTCATTATGTGTGGGGTTTTTTTCCTCATTTTATAATTTTACTGCTCTCCGTGGCAATGACTCTTTTTTTCTCCTGCCAGCACAGGAAACACCATTGGAAATCCCTGACACTCCAGCAGGGACCACAGCACAGGGCTGAAGAAAAGACAAGATTCTGTTGCTCCAGTGGCATTTCTAGAAGTGCTGGCTTTTTTTACAACAGGATACAATATGCCTGTTAATTCACTTATTATTTAAAAGTTAAATTGTTTGTGTTTTAGGAACTTCCAGCCTAAAATCTGCTTTGTATTTTAAAATTACATTAGCTGATCAAAAATCCTGCCTTTACTTAGCTTCAGTTTTAATGTATATTATTTCAGCAAGATACACACATGGAAGAAATCTGCTCTGCTGTAGCTAGGTTATTATTTAAATACAGATACACAGCAAAGAATAAATGTAACTTTTGAACATCTGTTACTGTTTGTTTTTTCTCCTACCAGTGGGTCTCATATTCAGCTGTCATAGACACTAAACTGAAAGATTAGCAACAATTTTTTACGGTTTTTAGAAGTTTGTTACTGCAAAAAACATTTCCATAGAAACATACAAATTGTTAGGAGAAAAGGAGGAAGAATCAAGAGTGTATTTTATATTTGTCATGTTTAGTGTTAAGGATACAATCGTTTCCTGGGAATAGGGCCTTCCCTTTCAGTAGCTCTGCCATGATGCATCCAACTGACCAGATGTCAACTGCCAATAAAACAAGAGAGAAATGTGGACAGTGAATTGAAGCAGAGCTGCCTCTTGGTTAAAAACTATCACTATAGCCAGATGTAGCAAAATACCAATCTTCATAGTTTACCTGTTTGATTGTAGTGCATCCAGTTTAACATAATTTCTGGAGCTCTGTACCATCTTGTTGCAACATATCCAGTCATTTCATCATCAGTTTGTCGAGCTAAACCAAAGTCTAAAATCTAAAGAACAAAAATTGAAAAATAATAATTTAAAACATCCTTTTTCACTTCAGTTATTGGCACTGATTTTTCCCATTACTCATTGAAGAGTTTCTCCATAGTCCTTCACTATCAGTGAAGTAAAACAGCAATGCTGTGGACAAGCTCATCTGCTCTCCCTGCTGTATCCCTGCAGCCTACTGATCTGGATAAAGATGCTTCCAATCTGATGAGCTCGGCCCTTTGCCCTCTAAGGCAAACTTTATAGTTCAAGTTCAATTTTCCACTGACATTCATTTGCTAAAAATAAGCACTGCTGCTATAAAAAATGAAACACTATCAACTGGGAACGTTTGTGTAAAATGCCAACGCCAAGAGCCGCTGGCCATTTAAACAGCACACAAGCTGGTCACAGATCTGCAGAATTTCTGTCGTTTCCCTTCACGTGTGTCTAAGCATTCACCCAAATCACGCTTCATTCTAATGTCACTGGGAGAGAAACACATATCCTGTGTAACAAGGTAGATTGAAATCACATACCATCTGGTTTTGGCAGAACTCCCCCACTGAAACAACAAAGGAGCTCTGTTTAGGTACCCATATTACTCATAGGCTTGATAGCAAACTGTTCTCCTCCATATGCTCTCCCTTGCTAAGTTTGCATTGGTGGGAAATTATTTCAATTACTTTTTTTCCTGCTCATTTATTTGCTTTTTTTTTTATTATTAATCTATGTCCCAGTAATTATGGAGCTAAAAGGAATCCCCAACTCTACGAGAGACAGGATACCCTTGTGGAAGGGTATCTATCACCTGAGCCTCAGCAATGTTCATTAAGTCAGTCGTCTGAGCTAGTTAGTGTCTCTTCAAACAGAGATGTGAATTAAGATCAGTGGCAACCTCCTGCAACGTGATAGATCCAGGATTAGTTATTAAGATGATGGCCAATCCTTTTCATTGGGAATAAGAAAATTTTAAGAGTATCATTCAAAATTCCTCAGTTATAATTCAATTTAAAGACATAAAAAGGCTAAATGAAAATATTAAGATATAAATAACAGATTAACAACTTCTGCTACTTTTAAAAGCATAATTTATTTCTTAGATAAGCTATAATAAAAGCACGAGGCAAAGAAGGCAGGAATAATGGTGTGAAACCCAAACACTAAAGCTCTTATTTTTGTAAGGGTTTTGGCAATATTTCTCTTTAATAGCCAATCCCTCCTGTCAAATATGTACAGGTATGTTTTCCTTCTTTTTGCTTCTATTTCCTTTTTGTTTGTTCCTGGAAATACCCACTAGTTTGTTCTATTAGAAAATCACTTTGGATCAGAGGAAGGAAGGCTATAAATATAAACAAAGCAAAGAGCAGTGCAACAAATGCTAAACAGGGAGGTGCACAGATACCACAATAATAGAAGAAAAAAAAAAAAAAAGATTAAAAAGCTTCTTTACATCCAGCACAAAAACACAGCAGATATTTAAGAGTGCACGATCAGACCCAGATGTCCCATACGATTCCACAGATGCTGAACATACATGCATGAAGACATTAAAGGGATAACCATGAAACTGAGCATCTGCAAGTGTCACTAAACCAAACAGGAACTACAGTTGCTCTCTACAGATCTGTCTTAGTGTGAGAACCCGACTGCACTGCTCTTATTCACTACAGTTATTTTTTGCTGATCTTCTAGTATTTGGAATCTGTTCTTAAATCCCTCACAGTTGGAATAAAGAGATTACATCAGTCTCAGTGGCAGGGAGAAAGATGGTTCTGGCTGTCATGAAGAAATGCTAAACTTCTCATTCTTAGGCTTAAAGGCTTAGAAGGCTGGAAGACAGCCCTTCCTTCAGTGGAGTCTCATGCTTATTATGTAATATGGTATCACACAGATACACAAAGAGGAGTACATTAAAACAGCATTTGAGAAGTGTGGATTACACAGTTCTTTTTAGCTAGTTTTGGGTTGGGTTTTTTTTTACTGCCTGTAACTGGTAACATAATCGGTAATACAGGCATTTTTTTCACATCATTAGTTAATTTAGCTTGTATATTCTACAGAAATAAAAATGAAAGTTGTTACAAGGCTTCATCTGAACACTGCAGATGCAGATACATAAGCCAACCATAGCCTGGGAAGAAGCGTGGCAAGCAGGTCAAGGGAGGTGATTTTGTCCCTCTGCTCTCCTGAGACCCCACCTGGAGACCCCACTGTGTCCAACTCTGGAGCCCCCAGCACAAGGACATGGATCTGTTGCAGCAGGTCTAGAGGAGGCTAGGAAGATGATCTCTCCTGTGAGGATAGGCTGAGAGACTAGGGTTTGTTCAGCCTGGACAAGAGAAGGCTCCAGGGAGAGTTTATCATGGATCACCAGTATCTGAAGGGGGTCTACGAGAAAGCTGGAGAGGGACTTTTGACAAAGGCCTTTAATGACAGGAGGAGGGGTAATGGTTTGAAAATGAAAGAAAGTAGATTTAGACTGGAAATAAGAAGGAAATTCTTCACTCTGAGGGTGGTGAGATCCTGGAACAAGTTGCCCAGGGGAGTTGTGCATGTGCCATCACTGGATTTGTTGAAATCCAGATTGGATGGGGCCTTGAGCAACCTGATCTAGTGGGAGGTGTTCCTGCCATGGCAGGGGGGTTGGAACTGGATGATCTTCAAGGTTCCTTCCAACCCAAACCATTCTGTGTTTATGATATAAAAGGGTAAACATTCAAAATATACTCAGTTAAATACTCACTCATGGGCCAAATTATTAGCCTATTAATATCATCTGCGAGGAGCTAGGGCTGAACATTTTGCAAAGATACTTGTGTCCATACAAAATCAGCATTTGGGATAAAACACAAGTTCATGAAAATAGGTTTTCTATGCCAGGAGAGCAACAGTAGCGCATGGTTGAAATGAATGGAATCAGAAATAAAACCAGTGCCTAATGTTTTCTCAGAAAACTGTCACCTTGAGAGCTTTTGCAACATTCTTCTTCACAACAGCTTGATACTTACCCTCAATTCACAGTCTTCATTTACAGCTAGGTTACTGGGCTTCAAGTCCTGTGGCAGAACAGGAAGTCAAGTATGTCAAGTTATGATTTTATATATCCACTTTAATGGATATATGGTTAATCAAGTCTGTTTTAGCCAAGTATGATCTTTAATCTTTTTTTTTTTTTAAAGTATATTATAACTATCTCTTAGCAACCCATTTGATGCACAGATGGACATGCTCTGTTCATTTTTATTATCACAATAACAAAACTCACCCGGTGGATGATTCCAGCTGAGTGAATATACTGTTAAACAGAAAGAAAAAAGAAAGTGTAAGATTTGAAGGTAGAGGCAAAGGAAGGTGTAAGTCACCTGTCTTACCTTACTGCTTCTGAGATCGATAGTTTTATATACAGAAAAGACTTACATCACACTATGTTTTCAGATCAGAGGTATGACAAACATCAAACCCTTCTTGTTTTGTCTCACCCAGAGATGGATATTTCAAGAAATGTAACCATTAAGACTAGATGCTATCATAAAAGACAGCACATGCAGAGATTCTTCTGTTGAAAGTTTCTTATTAACTTGGAATTTGTTCCAGTCTTACCTGGATATCCATGTTGACAAGCTAGTGGCTCAGTGAAGCTTAGGGTGCAGTATGGTGGACTCCTAGATGATGTAAGTCGATGTGGTGGGATGATTCACACAACTGGAGTGTTGCAATGGATGGCTATAAACTATTCAGCAGGGATAGGCCAGGAAGGAGAGGTGGTGGAGTCGTCCTGTATGTGAGGGAGCGTTTTGTTTGTCTCAAGTTTAATGATGGTGATGATAGGGTTGAGCGTCTACGGGCAAGAAACAAGGGGGTCGCCAACAAGGCAGATATCATGGTGAGAGTCTGTTACAGACTTTCCAACCAGGATCAAGAGGCAGATGAGTATCTCAGGTACTGTGTTCAGTTTTGGGCACCTCAGTACAAGAAGGATATTAAGGTCTTGGAGCTGTTCCAGAGGAGGGCGACAGAGCTCATAAAGGGTTTAGAGCACAAGTCTTATGAGGAGCAGCTGAGGGAACTGGGTCTATTTAATCTGAAGAAAAGGAGGCTGAGGGGAGACCTATACAATTATCTGAAAGGAGGTTGTAGAGAGGTGGGTGCCAGTCTCTTCTCACAAGTAACAAGCCATAGGATAAGAGGAAATGGCTTCAAGAAGCACCTGTGTAGGTTTAGGTTGGATATTAGGAAAGATTTATTCACTGAAAGAGTTATCAAGCATTGGAGCAGGCTGACCAGGGAAATGGTTGAATGACCATTCCTGGATGCATTTAAGTCATGTAGATGTGGTGCTTAAGGACATGGTTTAGCAGTGGACTTGGGAGACTTAGGTTAATGGCTGAACTCAATGATCTTAAAGGTTTCTTCCAAACAAAACAATTCTATGATTCTATAAAATATTCTATAAGCAGCTAGAAGAAGTCTCACAATGACTACCACTTGTTCTTGTGGAAGACTTCAACTTACCAGATGTCTGCTGCAAATACAATCCAGCAGAGAGGAAGCGGTGTAGGAGGCTCCTGGAGTGTATGGAAGATATTTTCCTGACACAGCTGGTGAGTGAGCCAACAAGGGAAGGCTCCCTGTTAGACCTATCGTTCAAGAACAAAGAAGGACTTGTGGGTGATGTGAAGGTTGAGACTGCCTTGGTCAGAGTCATCATGAAATGGCAGACTTTTTGATTCTTGGGGAAGTAAGGAGGAGGGTCAAGTAGAACTGCCACCTTGGACTTATGGTGGGCAGACTTTGACCTGTGTAGGAGACTAGTTGACAGAGCCCCTTTGGAGGCCATTCTGAAAGGCAAAGTAGTCCAGGAAGGATGGACATTCTTCAAGAGGGAAATCTTTGAAGTACAGGAGCAGCTCTCCTATTGCCATAGGATGAGCCCGCAGGGAAAAACACCAGCCTGGATGAACAGGGAGCTTTGGCTGAAACTCAGAAAGAAAAGTCCATGGCCTATGGAAGAAGGAGCATGCAACTCAGGAAGACTACAAAGACCCCATGAGGCTATGCAGTGGGGAAAACTAGAAAGGCCAAAACCCAACCATAATTCAGTCTGGCCACAGCCATAAAAGACAATGAAAAAATGCTTCAGTAAATACATTAACAGCAAAAGGAGGGCTAAGGAGACTCTCGATCCTCTACTGGATGCTGGGGAAAATACAGTGACTGAGAATGAGGAAAAGGCTGAGGTAGTGAATGCCTTTTTTGCCTCAGTCTTTATTAGTACGACATGTTGTTCTTTGAGTGCCCAGCCCCTGAGCTGA
>VWZY01006898.1:20591-76107 GCA_013399075.1 Chloroceryle aenea
CCGTTTCCCCGCCCGTTATGGGCGAGGCTGCGACCCCCAACTGGCCTCTGCTCGCTCCCAGCAGCATTCCTGGGGTGTTCGGAGGGCCCCACGGCCGGGGGGCTGGGTTGGGCTGCTCCTTGGCTTTCCAGGGGGTGAATGTAGGGGCCTCGGAGAGGAGGTGACATTTAAGGTAAAGACACAAATAAATACCTGACATTGGAGACTGATAACCTGGTGACCTTAAGCCTGTTGGTGTGATCTTTGGTGGTGCAAGCAGAAGAATGTTCAAGTTTTGTGTATATGAGGTCACTACATTGCTCAGAATAAGCCTTTCCAGTTTTTGCCAGGATCTCTGGGTGGCTTTGCTGAGCAGGGTTCAATAAGGTACTGCCTTCAGCTTAATAGGACAGGCAGGAACTGTGCTGTAACAAACAAGCTGTTAACTCTTCTGAGAGATTGGGACAGAATTTAATGTTAATTTTTAACCAAGAAAACACAAAAATGCAAGTGAAAGCCTCCTTTAGGATCTGACTTGGGAAAGCAGTGGCTTTTGGTGAGTTTGGGAAGGGTCAGTCACTGTGTAGGTTCAGAGCAAAGCTCAGGGTGAGCAGTTCCCCTTTCAAGCTTTAAATGCACTGAAAATTATTTTGATTTATCATCTCTTCCTTGCATTTGGTAGATGGCTTTTCAGCCTGAATACTGCTTCAGTAGTTAAGCTGCAGCGGCAGTGCTAACTTCAGTGTATGAAAGTTCCTTGTATTAGATGGTACTTTGAGCATGCCTTGTTCAGCTAAGCAAGTAAAATATGCTAATGTTGTTTTTTCTTTCAGGCAAGAATTCATATCAGCCCTGAGCAGAATTTGCAGTATGGTTGGCTGGCCTTTATGCTGGGAGAAAGAACTACAAAGAAGTTCACTGAATACAGCAAAATCTTTACAGTGGAGGGAAACCTGTCCTCTGGGAAGGGCAAGCTTGCAAAGCAAGTAGCAGAAAAACTAGGTACATCTGTTTTATTTATTGTTCTAATAGTTAACAGATGGCTGGAAAGCTGCCTGGTGGAAAAAGACCTGAGATTGTTAGATGACAGCTGGATAAAGTTAAGCCATTCTGTGGCCACCAGCATCCTGGCTTGTATCATCACTAGTGTGGCCAGCAGGACTAGGTCAGGGGTTGTCCCCTCCACTCAGTACTAGTGAGGTTGCACCTCCAATCCTGGGTTCAGTTTTGGGCCCCTCCAAGAAGGATGTTGAGGGTCTACAGTGTGTCCAGAGAAGGTCAATGAAGCTGGTGAAGGGCCTAGAGCACAAGTCCTGTGAGGAGAGACTGAGGGCCCTGGGGTTGTTCAGCCTGGAGAAAAGGAGGGTAAGGGGAGACCACACTCAGCAGGTCTCTGCAAGGAGGTTGGAGCTAGGTGGGGTTGGTCCCTTCTCCTAAGGAACAAGCAACAGAATAGGAGGAAATATCATCAAGTTGTGGTTGTAAAGTAGGAAAAAATGCCTTCCCCCGAAGGGTTATAGAGTCCTGTCCCAGGCTGGTCAGGGCAGTGTCGGAGTCCCCATCACTGGAGGGGTTTCAGAGCCAGGGAGATGTAGTGCTGAGGGACATGGTTTAGTGGTGACCTGGCAGTGCTGGGTTAATGGTTGGACTCAATGATCTTAAAGGTCTCTTCCAAGCAAAATGAGTCTATGATTCTAATAGAATGTAGCACCCTAACTGTGATTGTTGTGTAAAGAAAGTTGGTTCAGCAGTGATTCACCAGACCCTCAAGATTCTTGAGTAGCAAATTATTAGTTGGGTAATGCCACAGTTAATGTGGAGGGCTTATAGATGAGAATAAAATGTTGGTGAGGCTTGAGATGAGCATGGGCCGTTTGTCTGATCTATGGGATACTTGCATAGGTGTGACTTGTTATGAATGAAATTTCAGTTCTGATGAAGTTAGTCTGCTCACTTAGCTCCTGGCTCTGGTAGAGTCACTGAGCACCTTGAAAAGGAGGATCTTCTGCCTGAGTGTAGGCAGACCATCAAGATGATTGGAGGATAGGTAGCAAAAGGTGTCTGCTTAGAATGACAGCTCTGCGCTCCCTGGGGAGTTGTAAGGTGTGGCAATACTTCAAGTGAGAATTTGTCTGCCCTCTGGTGTGATTGACCAAAGGATTATGTGCTGTTTGCTAGAGTTGTTTAAAGCACAGCTCTATATTGAAATGAGGTCAGCAGGTGTCTACTGTAAATGGACCAAACTCATTATTTTGAATGGCCCTTTCTTGTGGGTTTCTTTTGACAGGAATGAAATACTTCCCAGAAGCAGACATCCATTACCTAGACAGAATCACGGGAGATGGAACGCTGCTGCCTGAGAAGTTCAATGGTTTCTGTAACCTCGAGAGATTTTACAACGATCCGAAGTGCCCTGATGGCCACTCGTACCGACTGCAGGCTTGGCTGTTCGGTAACCGTGTTCTGCAGTATGCCGATGCCTTGGAGCATCTGCTGTCCACAGGTTAGATTGCACAGTGAGCACATTTGATTTCCAAGTCGAACTTCCTACTTTAAGTTGTGAGTAAGCTGGTTTGAAGTGCTATCTGCATTTTAAAATTAAAAGCTCTTGTATTGTTAAGGTTTTTATATTTTCTTTTCCCCTGTAGTGAGTACAGATTGACAGCCCATTTAGAAAGCTACCACACACATTTCCTGATAGAACACTCTCTTACTTTCGGCGAGGGAGATGCGTATCAGTTCTCAATTTCCTTTGTTTTAATTTGGCAATCCCTAATGATTACTTTCAAAAAGACATTTTAAACATACCAAGAGAGCCATGAGTTGTACAGCCTTTGAAGAACTCTTCCTAGACTTAGACACCTGATGGTGTCTTTTGATCAGTCTTTTCAGTTTCATTAAACACTGTTCTGTGGTGGTATTGTTATAATTTCAGTGAGGTTTCCTACTCTGATTTACCTGTTGCTTGTGCTTTCATGACTTTCAGAAAACATTAAAAGATGTAAATGACAGAAAGTTTCAGACATGTATGTAAATGTCCTCTTTAATTACAGCAGCAATTATCGACTGTAGTGATAGGAACAGTAAGAGGATATATGGCTGAGACAGGTGTGTTCAGCACTGCATACCCAGGATGTTTGTGTGGGTCAAAACTTTGCTGCTCTTGGTTTATTGAAGATTTCTAGAAAAGCATTCAGAAAATTGCCTCTAAGCACAGAACAGTCTTTATTTTGAAATGCTACTGCCAGCAGGCTCTTTGCTGACTGGGACCTCCTTTCAATTGCAGGACAAGGTGTGGTGATGGAGCGTTCTCCCTACAGTGACTTTGTCTTCCTGGATGCAATGTTTAAACAAGGCTATATCCACAAGCGATGTAAGTTACTCACATGCCAAAGGAAGTTGTTTTGCTGTAATTTCAGCAAGAAGCGTGGTAGTTTAGCCTTTAAAAAAAGCAAATAAACCTTCTTGTTTAGTACACGGACTTCTTTTTAAATATTCAGAGTTGACACCTTGCTGTTCCATGCCTAAAGGACCAATGTCAAGACATGACACTTCCAGCTATTCTTCAAGGCTTTGCTTTTGCTGATATGTTAAAGAACATGTGATCTGTGAATTGCTTGTCCTGTTGGCCAGAGGCTCCTGTAGTTCCCTAGAAGTGTGGTTTGCAGGTGATGCAGAATTGAGAGGGGAGTGGTTGACCTGCCATCTGGTTTTGCTGCTCTTTAGAGGAACTTGGACTGGCTGGAGAAATGGTTGGATGCGAAAACCTTATGAATGCCTACAAGAGGGAGTGTGAAGTCCTGTAGCTGGGAAGGAATAACTGCAGGCACTTGTATAGGCTGGGAGCCAACTGTGTGGAAAGTTACTCATATGAGGATCTGGGACCAGGTTGAATGAGCCAGCTGTGGGCCCTTGCAGCAAAGGATGCCACTGGGATGCTGCATGAGGAGAGTGCTATGAGGAGGTTAAGGGAGATGATCATCTGAATCTGGATTGTTGAGCCCGGTTCTGGGCTGCCAGATGAAAACCAAGATGTGAACTTAGTGGAGTGAGTTCAGCAAAGATCCTTGAAGGTCACCAAAAAACTTGAGCATCCAGCACATGAGAGAGGCTGCGAGAGCTGGGATTTATTTGGCCTGGAGAGGAGAAGGTTCAGGGATGTGTAAATACCTGGTGGTGCTTATATGGATAAATACTTGATGGGGAGGAGTAATGCGTGGAGACAGTCTCTTTCAGTGGCATCTGGTGAAAGGACAAAAGGCACAAATTGAAATATCAGAAGTTCCATTTAAAAGGGGAAAAAAAAAAAAAACCCACAACATTTTCTGCTGTGAAGGTGGTCAAGCCCTGTAGCAGATTTCCTGGGGAGGCTGTGGGATCTCTGCTGTGGAGATACTCAGAACTCTGTGGGATACAGTCCTGAGCAGCCTGCTGTAGTTGACCCTGCTTCAAGCAGAGTGGTTGAACTGGCTGATCTGTTGATGTTCCAGCCTGATGTTCAGTGGTTTTGGGTTGTGGGCACTGATCTCCTGAGCAGCAAAAGGTTACTGTTCTTGTGCTTTGTGGGCAGGCTTGTGGAGTCTCCATCCCTTGTCTAGGAATCAAGCAGGTATGTGATGCATGTAAGGAACCAACCACAGCTAAAACATGCAAACTTAAGTTGCACAAAAGTGTGAAAGTCTGGAGAAAATGGCTGTAAATCTGAATCTGCAGCTGACCCCTAAATAAGTTGCTACTGAAATTCTTGTTTCTGCCTGTTTGCAAATCTGGCATTTTGGCTCCTCTGGAGGTGAAGGTAATGTTATTTTCCCTGACTGCCCTGTGTTTCTGCTCTCATGTTTGATTTTGCTGAGATTTGGGAGGTATTTGTTTGTTTTTTTCACACCATCTAAGTTGAAACTTCTTGCCGAGTGAGTTTGAGAGCTGGTTATAATAGGCTGTGTCTCTCTGCTCTGCACTGGAGAGGCCAGCAAATCTCAGCAACCCACTAGTTATAGTTAATATAAAATCCCAACAACAAGTAATGGATTGTGCTAAAACTCTTGAACATCAAACAGAGGTGCTGCTGACTGCTGGCAGAACAGTAGGCTTTAATTTTTTCACAAACTGTTTGAATTTGAAAACCTGTCCCTGCAATTCTGGTTAAGTCAACGAGTCTTCTTGAGGAAAGCTTGCACTCGGGCATCTTATATGGAACCTATGCTACCTTAACATGGAGTAGATGTGTCCCCTGAACCTGTGTGCCTTCCTTATCACCAACTACCAACTTATTGATGAACTAACCAACTTCTCTCATTTTTTGTGTGGGAAGGTGAGGGTCTCCAGTGCTGTCCTCCAAAGCAGAGCCTGGTTGTCACATTTTTGGAGAGCTCTGCTGTTGCTGGTGGAGACCACAGAGCTCCTCAGTAACAGTAGTGCAGATTGTCTCCAGTGCAGCTGAGGGAGGGGTACTGTTAGATTGGTGACCTCTTAAAATATTTGCTTCATCATGATTTTGTGTACTCAGAGGGCAAGGCAAATGTCTGCCTGGTCCTTGTATTTCATCTTGTGGTGGGGAAGAAAAATTCTTTTCGAAGCAGGTGACTTTTTTTCCATTACTGCCCTTGACACACTATCACCTTGGTGGTAGGATGGGTTTATTTCATGTGTGAGGCTGTGGCAAGAGGTGGCCCCCACCAGTGGTCACCTTGCGTGACCCAAATGCTGCAGTCTCTCCAGGGTGCTTTGAGAAGCTGTCTCTAAACAATGAAGGGGAAAAAACCCAAATTTCTTTAAACTGCAGTCAGAAATAAATCACCTAATTGATACAGCTGATGTTAGATTCTTATTCTGCAGTGCTTGTGGCTTCTTAGTTTATTTGTGGTTGTTTCTGGAGATTGCTTATTCTTAATACTTCCTGAATCCTATTTGAGGAAAAACCCTTCCATGAACTTGCTATACCAGCCAAGAAGAGACTGCAAATGCAAAGGTGGGGGATGTAATTGATTTGCAAACAGAATGTGTTTAAGTGCAGGATAAAATGCTCTAGAAAGGGTTGCAGATTCATTATGTGGTGGGTTATAATTTTAATGCTGTTCCTGTTGCTTTTGCCCTCATTTGGAATGTGTGTGTGTTCAGCTGGGATACCTTGAGCTCTCTGGTGTTTGGTTTTATACAGGTCTTGATCACTACAAGGAGATCAAAGAGATCAGCATTTGTGAATTCCTGCCACCTCACTTGGTCATTTATATTGATGTACCTGTCCCAGAGGTGCACAAGATTATTCAAGAGAAAGGAGAGGTAATTTTCTCTCTTGCCACTGTTACTATCTATTAATGTCTGTTATTATCATGCCCTTATGTGTGATTGTCGTGGGGTTTGTGAAATTCTGCTTCAGAGACTTAGGTACTCTTATACCCCAGAACTATGTTGGTGATGACTGGGAGAGTGTTCTGGTACAGTTGCTTTAAATAAAAATCAACTTCTTTTGATTGCATCAGCAGAAATCTGTAATGACAAGCTGTATAAAATCCATCTCCTCTTAAAACCCAGCCTTTGTAGCTGCTAGTTTCAGGAGTGCTGGCCTGCTGATATACTCCTTGTAGTATACTTGGAGATTATCTACTTCCTGAGTGCCAGAAGCCCCAGATGTGATCCGTGTCTCCATGTTAGCTCGGAAAGAGCTGAACTGCTCTTTCAGGTGTGTGTTGATGTTAGAGTGCATCACCTGTGAGCAGCCAGCTCAGTTAACTGTCTGAAATCAAGAAAATGACTCTTGACACTTTTGCATTAACATGTTGAAACCATCAACTAGAAACTCATAAGTGATTTTGTATTGGTGTTCCAGGAGAAACAGAATCCAGGGAGCTTTCTGGTTAATCTGACATAGCTGGTAAGAAATAGTTGCAGCTGTCAGTAGTGTAACATCAGTTGAGGCTGAGGTCATGCTGTGTGACTCTTACCTACTGTCCCTTTTTTGATAATTCTGTAGTGTTCTTACTTTTGCTCACAAGCTTTTTTCTGAGGCCAGCATATTTTGTCTCTTCATGCCTCTTCAACCCCTGCAATGTTCCAGGCTTGGGGAAGAGTGGCTGGAAACTATCTGGTGGAAAAGGACCTGGGGTTGTTGGTTGACAGGGGCCTGAAGATGGACCAGCATATGCCTAGGTGGCCAAGAAGGCCACCAGCATCCTGGCTTGTATCAGCAGTAGGGTGGGCAGGGACTGTCCTCCTGTATTTGGCACTGGCAAGGTTACACTCTGAATCCTGTGTTCAGTTTTGGGCCCCCTCACCCCAAGAAAGACATCAAGTGGATGGAATCTATCCAGAGTAGGTCAGTGAAGCTGGTGAAAGGTCTAAAGCACAATTGTTGTGGGGAGCAGCTGAGGGACCTGGGGTTGTTGAGCCTGGACAAAAGGGGGCTCAGGGGAGACCTTCTCACCCTTGACAACATCCTGGCAGGAGGTTGGAGCCAGGTGGGGGTTGGTCTTTTCTCCCAAGGAACACGTGCTAGTAGAAGAGGAAATGGCCTCAAGCACCAGGGGAGGTTTAGGTTGGACATAGGAAAGATGTCTTCCCCAAAAGGGTTGTCAGGGCCTGTCTCAGGCTGTCCAGGGCAGTGGTGGAGTCCCCATCCCTGGAGTTGTTTAAAAGCAGTTTAGATGTGGTGCCGAGGGACGTGGTTTAGTGATGACTTGACAGTGCTGAGTTAACAGTTGGACTTGATCTTAAAGGTTTCTTCCAAGGAAGATGATTCTGTGATGTCGTCTTTGAAGTCACGATACTGGATGGAGACCATTGTTAAAAGAAAATTAATTTAGTTCTCTAGTGTTGTCTTCAAACTACCCTTTTCATTATACCATTTTATTGGATTGCTTAGTCACTGAAATAATTTTGGATCAGAAAAGCTGTAGAGTGTTTTTGTATAACGACTAATCAAAATAAGAATTGTGTCGTGGGGTCTTTTCTTCCCTCTCCTCTGATATTTGGACATGTGCTTGTAACTGTGTTAGGAAAATGAAATGATATTGACCTTGTACCTTGCTCCAAGGATGAGGGAAATTGTGTCAAGTGAAGTATTTAAGTGTGGAAAGCCCGATAGATTCAAAGAAAAGTGATTTATTACCCCTCCCTCCAAAGAAATAAAATAAAAATAAATCTCAGCTCTTAACTGTTTGACAACATCCTGTTTCTTGGAGCGTGTATGCTGTCGTGTCAGCTTGAGATAGCAGTGCTTGGTTCTGCAATTTCCTGCTCATTTAAGTTGGAGAGTGATGATTGCCAAAGGGAGGTGACTTCAGAACTGTAAATGGGAGGCTGCCCTTGCTGCTTGATCTGTGGCCTGACTAGCTGCTTCTGCTGGTTGAGTGACTTTCCCTTCTGCCCTCCAGCAGTTTAGGCCATGACTGATCATGTCTCTATGCTTTAACAACAAGGTGCTTTTGTATAGGAAAACCAGCTTTTTCTTTGTTTTGTTTTAGTGGCTCCAGTGACAGAATTAGAAACCTTTCAACATATCGTGGGAACCTTTGCCCTTGTGAGCATAAGTCGGTGGCATTTTTGAGATCTTCAGGCAGAAATTTCTGCTGTAGCTTGTAGCTTTCATAGGGCTGTGGCACTGCTGGACACTAGCGCTGGTACTGTAGGGAATTCCACCCTCGGGGTGGATGGAGTGTTTGATTAGCACTAGAAAAAAAAGCCCTCCAGTGGGCCCAAGTAGCAGAGACATAGATCATTTAACAGAATGTGTGTCTTGGATGACCATTCAAGCAGGAAATGTAACTCAATTTTAGAATTGAGCGGAGGAAACCCAGGGTAGATAAGAGAAATTAATGGCATTTTGCACACGTGGTGTTAAAGTCCACCATGTGATGGATGGAGCTGGTGGTGAACTGTTTAACAGCAGGTTAAACAGTTGATCAAATATGGGTTTGGTGATCAGGTAGTGAGGTGGATCAGGAACTGGTTGAAAGGAAGGAGTCAGAGAGTTGTAGTCAATGGGGCAGAATCTGGTTGGAGGTGTGTTACTAGTGGAGTCCCTCAGGGGTCGGTGCTGGGACCGGTGTTGTTCAACATCTTCATCAACGACTTGGATGAGGGTATAGAATGTACCCTCAGCAAGTTTGCTGATGACACAAAGCTGGGAGGAGTGGCTGACACACCAGAGGGCTGTGCTGCCATTCAGAGAGACTTGGACAGGCTGGAGAGTTGGGCAGGGAGAAACATGATGAAATTCAACAAGGGGAAGTGTAAAGTCTTGCATTTGGGGAAGAACAACAAGATGTTCCAGTATAGGTTGGGGGCTGACCTGCTGGAGAGCAGTGTAGGTGAAAGAGACCTGGGGGTCCTGGTTGACAAGAAGATGACCATGAGCCAGCAATGTGCTCTTGTGGCCAAGAAGGCCAATGGCATCCTGGGGTGCATTAGGAAGGGTGTAGTTAGTAGGTCAAGAGAGGTTCTCCTCCCCCTCTATTCTGCATTGGTGAGGCCGCACCTGGAGTATTGTGTCCAGTTCTGGGCCCCTCAGTTCAAGAAGGACAGGGAAGTGCTTGAAAGAGTCCAGCGCAGAGCTACTAAGATGATTAAGGGAGTGGAACATCTCCCTTATGAGGAAAGGCTGAGGGTGCTGGGTCTCTTTAGTTTGGAGAAAAGGAGACTGAGGGGTGACCTCATCAATGTTTTCAAATATGTAAGGGGTGAGTGTCAGGGAGATGGAGTTAGGCTTTTCCCAGTAGTGACCAGTGATAGGACAAGGGGGAATGGGTGTAAATTGGAGCACAGAAGGTTCAAGTTGAATGTTCGGAAAAATTTTTTTACTGTAAGGGTGACAGAGCCCTGGAACAGGCTGCCCAGGGGGGTCGTGGAGTCTCCTTCACTGGAGACATTCAAAACCCGCCTGGACATGTTCCTATGTGACGTACTCTAGGTGGCCCTGCTCTAGCAGGGGGGTTGGACTAGATGATCTTTCGAGGTCCCTTCCAACCCCTAGGATTCTGTGATTCTGTGATTCTGTGACTGTAGCCGTGAACTCTTAGTGATTTTTGGAGTGGGTGATTGCCCATGCACTAGTTTGACACCAAAAAGTGGATGTATGTTGTCCCTGTGGTTGAAAAGGCAGATTTGGTCAATCTAGTGTATGATTATTTTTTATGGATGATTATATATAATTTGAATGTGCAGGTAGCTGGGATTAATAAGTCCTTGGAGAGTTAAACTTTTCTGACTTGAGATATGGTACTTCTGAGTTCAGAGGAAAATGAGGCTGAAATAAACTGCAAAAGTTTATTGTGCTTTTAGATGTTTCTGTTGAAGTGGTTTTCCCCTTTCTAGATTCACTTTTGTATCAGAAATCTTGATCATATTGCAGATTATTAAAATAATGCACATAATGGTACATGATAAAGTAGCTATTAATGTTGGTTGTCTTGTGCCTTGGGCTACTCCAGATATTTAGTGCCACCTAAAATTCTAAGCATTCCAGATCTCTTAATATTTTCATGAATGAGTGTGTGGTTGACTGGACACTTGGCTGCTTACACATATGGTGTGAGTGCCTTCTGCTTAGATTGGCATCTGCACTGGTGAGAAAAAGCTAATTTCACAGTGTTGTTTTCTGTCTGTTTTTCAGCCATATGAGAAAAAAGTGTCTCCTTCATATCTCCAGAATATTGAGGATGCTTACAAGAAAACTTTCTTGCCGGAGATCAGGTTAGTAAACCAAGCTGATTTGTCTGAGTCTTTGAGTAAAAATGTGTGCAAATCCTAAAATCTCTGCCAATATAAGCAACTGAGACCATGTCATGTGAGAAATCACAGGATGGTACAGGTTGGAAGGGACTTCTGGAGATCTTGTCCAACAGACCTGATAAAGCAGACTCACCCAGAGCAGTTTTCCCAGGAGAAGAGACCAACCCCACCTGGCTCCAGCGTCCTTTCAGGGAGTTGTCAAGAGCGAGGAGGTCTCCCCTGCGCCTCCTTTTCTCCAGGCTGAACAACCCCAGTTCCTTAGCAGCTTTTCACAAGACTTTTGCTGTAGACCCTTCACCAGTTTCATTGTCCTTCTCTGGACATGCTTCAGCCCCTCAATGTCCTTCTTTGAGTGAGGGTCCCAAAACTGAACCCAGGATTCCAGGAGTGGCCTCATTAGTGCTGAGTACAGGGGGATGATCCCTGTACTAGTCCTGCTGAGCACATTGTTTCTAACACTACACTATTTTTGTTTCTTTACATCAAAACAATCTCTTAACTGTGCAAGATTTGGTCTGTCTATGAAGCTGCTTATGTCAAAGTATATCTTCAGGTATATTGTCACCTGCTTATTTCCCCTTGTTTTTTTTCTTGCTCCATCTCCCAGGGGATATCAGTGTAATTGCTCTGACAGCAATTGAACTGAATAGCTTCTGTGCTGTATGAATGACAAGCTCAGTATGAAGTTGGTGTAGTGTATGATCAGATGCCTCCCAGTGCATCCCCCATGGGTTAGTGGCCAGCATATGTCTCCCATGAGGAAATGGGAGCCAAGGATGGAGAGGGAGGGTGGGAAGCCTGGGGATTGGCATCCCCCTGAAGGCAAAACTGGTTTGAGTTTACTGGTGAGGAGAAAAACATTGCTTGTTCTTCAGATCAATTCAAGCTCTGGAAATATACTGTGGTGCTTAGTGATGCTAAATCCTTGACCCAGTCCTGCTGTGATTTCAACTCTTTCCCCTTTGTCCATCTACGGTCAGTACACTCGTTAAGCAGACACCCTCCGGTTGGCATCCTCGTCAGCAGATGGGCTTACAGCAGCTTGTCAGATCAATCTCTGTGCTTGGGGCTGAAGGAGGACATCTCCGTTCCCTTGCTGTGGGGGAGCTGTGCATGTGTGAAACCTCAGCTTTGAGCATCTCTGGACCTCGCCTGTGCAGAAGGTTCAACTGTTTGCCGTTGCAGAGTGATGCAGTGAGCTATGTTCATGCCTGGCTGTTTGTGCCTAGGCATACTAAGAAATATTTGTTTTCCTGACTCCTGAGTTTGGTCAAAATCTGTTTTGGACAGGATAAAAAGAGCTGTTACAGACTTGAACACACTCCTGTGTGCCTTCCATGTTCAACCATATTTGCTGCTTCTCTTGATTGTAGTGGTGTATTTTAAAGTGGATATTTGGTTGTCTTAAATTGGTGCTTCCTTTCTAGTCTGGCATGTTTATGAATGTCTTTTAATGTTTCTTTTGGTAATAATTTGTGAGCCAGGTGCTGTGGCAGGTACTTGTGACTTCAAACAGATACCTTTTGGTTTTCATTTGATTTTTTTTCTGTCCCAAAGCTCTAAAACTGCTAAATGTACTCTTTCCCCTCCAGTACTGCTTCCACAGAGCAGCTGTTTTCTCTTAATGAAAGCCCTAATAATCTTCAGAGTATCAAGTCATTTGATCTGCATTGTTAATGCAATTGCCAGTGTAAGACCTTTCTGAATTCTGACCTGTCCCTTTGATTGCTTGGTATTCAAGACAGGATGTGTTGTCAAAGCAGCTCCCTTTGAGAGGAGGCTGTTTATTTTCTTCGAAGAATTTTGTGAGGCTTTCTGCTTTTCTCTCTAGTGGAGAGCAAACTCTTAGTACCTCTACTCAGAGCACCAGTTCAATGGCTGACTGTAAGAGCTTAGGTTTCATAGGAATAAAAGGCATTTTATAAATTAAGGGTTTTTTAGCAGAGCTCTTTTGACTGGCCAGTGTTAGTGCAGACAAGGAACTAGTTTGGACTGCTGCAGTTAGAAATTGTTTTCATGTGACAATTTAGAACAATTTAGCTTGCCAGCCTTGATCCCGATTAAGCTTGGAAGTGGTTGTGCTATTTTAAGTCTGCAAATCCTTCTCCATGCTCTTTGGCTTTGCTATGTGTTGCTTGATATGCCACCCACTTCAGGGTTTCTGAAGTTTGTGTTAGCTAAAGAGTATCTTCCAGGGCAATGGGAGCAGGTTTTGGAACAGCTGTTACTGAGGGTGGCTGTGTTTGTACTGGTGAAATGTGTTCATAGAGGAACTCCTGTTGTGGCCCTGCTCTGCAAGGGGCTTTTCTGTGAAGGCTGCTGTATGAATAACAAAACAATCTTGTAACCAGGAAGCTATTACCTCTTCTAAATGGTTTTATACTTACAGACACTATTGCCTGTGCATATTGGTTCAGTTAGCTCAGTTTAAGATAATATATTCATCATCATTTCCTAAATTACCCACAGGTATTAGTGTACTGGCAAAAAGGAAGATCATAGAATCCTACACTCATTTGGGCTGGAAGGAACCTTTTAAAGCTCATATAGTCTAACCCCCCTGCAGTAAACAAGGACATCTACTAGAGCAGGTTGCTCAGAGACCCATCCAACCTCACCTGGAAGGCTTCCAGGGATAGGGCTTCTTCCGCCTCTCTCGGCAATGTGTCTGTCTCACCACACTCAGTGTAAAATAACATCATATCTAGTCTCTCTCCCCTCTTAGTTTAAAACCATCACCTCCTGTCCTTTTGCAACAGAACCTCTTAAAGTCTGTCCACATCTTTCTGATTTGCCCTTTTAAGTCCTGAAAGGCTGCAATAAGATCTCCCCGTGTCCTTCTCTATGCTGAACCACCACAACTCTCTCAGCCTGTCCTCACAGTAGAGGGGTTCCAGACCTCAGATTGTCCAGAGGAAGCCACAGAAACGTGCTCCAACAGGTCCCTGTCTCTCTTGTGCTGAGGTTTACTGAAGCTTTATGTTACAGTGGTTGAAAATTCCACTTGGCTTCAGATAGTCTGGATAGTTGTAATTGGGGAAAGTATCCACAGTAAAGAAATGGAAACAAATTCATAGATGGCATTTTTATCTTATTGAACTGAAAATAGGCACCACAGGCCATTTGCCCTTTGAAAACAATTTTCTAGCAGGAGAGAAACAATTTACAGGTCTATTGTGAGAACTCCCGAAGTATTCTGAAAAATTCTAATAAATCTGATTCCGTCCGTGCTTCATTTTGGAGCAGAGGGGAGAGGATGGGTAGAGCAGTTGTATCAGGGGAGTTAATTTTCTTTTTTCCCCTCTTTGCAGTGAGACCAGTGAAGTTCTGCGATACACAGCAAGTGAGGCAGAGGATGTGGATAAGGTAAGAGTTTGCTGCATATATCGATTAAGGTTTTTTCTTAAACTTCCAAGACTGAAATGTGAAGAGATAATGTCCTACATGACAAAGTTAACTACTTAATGCGTGTGCTGTTTGTTGCTATGGCATAGATCTGGGCTGTGTATGTTCTAGACTATAGGTTAAGCAAGTGTATCTTAGGAGAGTGGAAATCTCACACACCCCTTTCCTTTTGCCAAGATACCTGGCTCACTGAGCAAGCAAAGCCCCTTAGAGATCACAGGATTATTGCTAAGAAATTTTGTAATGTCTTTTGCCTGATGTAAGTTATTCCCAGTGTCTCAAATTTGGTGTTTTCTTTGAAAATCCTGTGAGGGAGGTGGAAGCAGCATTACCCTGAGTCCCTGCTGGGCCACACAGTGCAGTGTTTGGCTGTTCTGTCATCAACCCTGTTTGAAGTAGGCGGTGGGATGGGCAAGGCACTGCATAGAATCATTTCAGTTGAAAAAGACCTTTAAGATCATTGAGTCCAGCCATTAACTCTGCCAGGTCACCACTGAAACATATCCCTTGGCACCACATCTACTACACAGCTTTGAAATCCTCCAGGGATGGGGATTCTACCACTGCCCTGGGCAGACTGGGCTAGACCTTGACAGCCCTTTTGGGGAAGAGGTTTTCTTTTCATCATGTCCAATGTAAGCCTCCCCTGGCACAACTTGAGCCCATTTCCTTTTGTCCTGTCACTTCTTCCTTGGGAGAAGAAACTGATCCCCACCTGGCTCTATCCTCCTGGCAGGGAATTGCTGAGAGCTGTCAGAGGTCTCCCCTGAGCCTCCTTTTCTCCAGGCTCAACAACCTCAGGTACCTCAGCTGCCCCTCACAAGACTTGTGCTCTAGACCCTTCCCCAGCTTCATTGACCTTCTCTGGACAGATTCCTTCTCCTCTGTCTTGGAGTGAGTGGCCCAAAACTGAACGCAGGATTCAAGGTGCAGCTGACCCAGTGACTAGTGCAGGGGGATGATCCCTGCCCTAGCCCTGCTGGCCACACTAGTGCTGATATGTCAGGATGCCAGTAGCCTTTTTGGCCATCTGGGCATATGCTGGATCATCTTCATCTGACTGTTGACCAGCTGCCCCATGTGCTTTTCTGCTGGGCAGTTTCCAGCTCTTCTTCCCCCAGCCTGGAGCACTGCAGGGTGTTTTTGTGACTCAGATGCAGGCTTTGGCTCTTGGCCTTGTTGAACCTCATCTCATTGCTCTCAGCCCATCAATCCAGCCTGGCCAGATCCCTGTGAAGGGCCTTCCTACCCTTAAGCATATTCATGTTCCCACCCAGATTCATACTGTCATCAAACTGACTGAGGGTGCCTTGTCCAGCTAATTGGTAAAGGTGTTAAAGAGAACAGGACTCAGTCCTGAGCCTTGGAAACACTGATTGTGACTGGAGTCAACTGCATTCAATGCCACTCTTTAGACCTGGCCATGCAGCCAGTCTTTTATCCAGCAAAGCATTTGCCTATCTAAGCTATGAGCAGCCAGTTTCTTCAGGATGGTGCTGTGGGAAATAGCACAGGTCACCTTGTCACAGAAGGGAGATCAGGTTAGTCAAGCAGGACCTGCCTTTCATGAGCCCATGCTGACTGGGTCTGAACCCTTGGTTGCCCTGTATGCGTCTCATGACGGCAGTCATGGTGATCTGCTCCATATTTCACTTTAGGAACTAACTGCATTAACCAAGTGGTTAAGTCACACCCATCATTCATCTGAGACTTTGCCTACTAGTGGAAGGTCTGTCTCTGTTAGCGTTTGCTGTGGTACAGCTTCCTCTGATCCAGGCTGGTACACAGGCTCCTATGTGACAAAGTAGCTGCTGTTTTTTAAAAGCCAGTCATTATTTGTTTATAGCAAAGAGATGGATAGCTAGAGCTGTTGTAAATGTTGTAACCCTGGGTTATTCATCTGTCTGAACATGGTACCTAAACTGCAGTGTTTTTCTCCAAAGGGTTTTGCCAGATGCGTTAGCCCTGGCCCAAGCTGGATGAACTGCCTCTCATTGTTAGAAATCATCTCTTACTATGTGCCAAGATTAACATAAGATCACTACTTTTTCCTACCCTGTGGTGCTTTTTGGAGTAGATGTAATAAATTTGCCTTATTTCAGCAAACATTCTTGCTCATGGAGGGCTACTAGTAGGATAAGAAGGATAAAGAAATACAAGGCTGGTTATATTGCTTTTTGCTTTAGGAAATAGATCCAGATCTTTGTGTAGCAGTATGGGATTGGAACTGGGTGAAGGTATTTTCCAAATTATCCTGGGAGGAAGGGTCTAGAAAATTTCCTGCGTCTTTGATCTTGGTTCCTGCTGATGGAATAGCAGTAAAGAATAAAAGCATTTTTCATTTATTCTACTGCTGGCATCTGCTTCCTTGTTAATGGATCAACAATGTGTCATCAGAATTTTGATCCTGACCTCACAGCTTTATGCTCTACTTCTGGAAAAGACCTATGAAAATTGATGTTTGGAGCTGTAACAGTCCTAAGTTGCTCCAAGGTACTATCTCTGTCTTACCATGCACCTTAAGTACATCCTTTTGACACAAGTTCAGGTTTCCTTCAGATCTAGTCAGCTCTGTGTGATAACCTCAGGCTCCTATTAAGCAGTTAACCAGTGGACCAGCAATGATTTGTTGTCTGGTGGAGCCAGGCTGTAAATGAAACTCAAATGCAGGATTGATAAGTTTGGGGATGCTGAATGATTTGCTGAGCTGGTGTTACTTGTTTGAATGGCTCTGGGTGCTGAGCTGTGGCTTTTACCTTCCCTTTCTGCTCAGGGTGCTGCATGCATGGGTAGGTCCTGATGACTTACGAAATTGTAAGCCTTTCAACTTAGTCAGGATGGCTACTTTAAAGAGGTTTGAGTTTTCCAGCCTGAAATATGCCTCTATTTCTGTGATGTGAACCATACACAGCAACAGCGAGGCAGTTGTCAGAACTGGTCCTCAACCTGTCTCAATTACTATGTCACTGAACCTTTTTGAAAAAAAAAATCAACAAACAAACAAAAACAACAAACAAAAAAACCCCACCCAACAAAACAGCAGTCTTCCTATGTAGTAGAATGTGTTTTGTTTGCAACAAAAGGTGGTTAAATATAGACTTAGTTCCTTTTCCCATTCTATTTTCTTCTCCTCCTACCTCAGAGGTGAGGTTGTACCTTCTTTGCTTCCCAGGGACAGGTTGAGACACTGTCTTGAATCGGGGAAGAATTTGGAAATAAGGTACCTCTCAGCCAGTTCATTCCCTGATCACTAAGGCTGAAGGCACCAGGGACTTCAGAGCTAGCCCTCATGTGTCTCCTTAGTTATTACATCGGGGCCATGACCTCCAGAAAGAGGACTGGGACATGATGTGTTAGCTCTAAACATTTGTGGTGCTAATACAACTTTAGCAGTGAAACTTTTTTGCTGTGTGACTTGTTCAATAATATATTTTTATTCCCCCCCTCCCCTGATTTGGTGGGGAGGTCGTTCATTGATTTTTTTAGATGTTCTGATCAGACCACCTCCTAGTATGGGTTTTATTTTCTGATTCCAGGTAATTGAAGACATCGAGTACCTGAAGTTTGACAAGGGGCCATGGTTGGAGCAGGATGATGTTTCTTTCCATCATTTGAGACTTTAGTAAGTATGATGTCTTCTAGTAACTAGACATTGCTTAGCATCAGATCTCAGGGAAAATGGTTAAAGCCTTGAGTTTTTTGAATTACATTTATATTTGCATTCTGACTTGATTTTTTTTTGTCAGAAGGTAGCTGTGATGTTAGGCTTTTGTAATGTTTTGGCACTAACATGTGGCATTTTGCTGCTGCTGTTAATGCATTAGACAAGAGACTCCAGACCAATAGATCCCATCCCAGTAATGAAGCACAAGAATGTTCCAGGCATTTCCCAACTGCTGTGACCTGTGGCCCTTAGGAAGATATTTTTAAGAACCTTTCTGCTCCTGAGTGATCCCAGAAAAGCATTTAGTTTTAAAACAGTATTTAAGGAGTTGGTGTGGTGGTTTTGCTGCTGCCCTTGCAGCATGACATCCTTAAAGCCTGTTAAGAGCTTGTAGCAACATTTATATGTGCTGCTGTTTAGATTAGCTGTGGTTAGAGTTGCTTTCTAAAACCAATTTCTTATGTTGTGGGCTTTTAAATATCTTTTCAGTGGTCAGGAAGCTGGCTGAACACAGTGTGGTTTCAGTTTGAAACTACTGTCTCTTGTCTTGCCACTATAGGTACTGGTAAAAAGTCTTTGTTGTCTGTCTTAAAATGTTACAGACTATTCTCCTGATAGAAAGTGCTATGGAAACATTACATTCAGAGTTCATGTGAAGAAGCTACTTAGTCTTCTAAGCTTTATTGATTATAATCATTATTTACATATTTTACCAACAAGAATAATGGGAAATGTGAGAAACCCCCAAACTTCCAAGAGCAAACAGGACAGTACAGCTAATTCTGGAACACTCATTCCAAATTCATGCAATAACAAAAAACATACTTTATAAAAGCTTCTATTTTCGAACAGTTTGAACTTCATGTTTAGGCTGGATGTGCAGGTAGCAAGTGCAGTACAGTCACTACATTGCTAAAGTATTTCTGGTTACCTCAGGTTAATCACACAAAGATTTTAAATTGAATATCTGCCTCTGAATTTTTGTCTGTGTAGGGATGGGTGTTGGAGTAGTAAGTTAAACTTTTTTGCAGGCTTCTGATATGCTTTGACTCTTACTTTTCTGTGCTGTTGCTTCAAATACCACCTAAAATTGGAGATAATGGTCCTTTTCTATGGCCCTTCTGCCAAGGGCTGAAGACAGATGACAGTGCTGGGTGGTTTCTGAGAGAAACAAGTTATTATTCAAATCTCCTTCAAGAGGAGGTTTCTGTGTGCAGCAATTAGTTTACAGCATCTGCTGACTTAGACCCTGCAAAACTATCAAAATTAGTTTTCCTTTGAAAGGGAAAATACAGTTAAGCTGCTTGTTTTCCTATAGCTTCACACTAGTACAAGTATTGAGAGCTATTAATTACAGAGTATAGGAGGGAGTTAGAGGAAAGCATACAGTTAAAAGAATGGTGTATTGAGGTATTGTATGAAGATTAGATGCAGCTGTAGAAGGGAATAAGTTGCATTTAAGGACTTGATTTGTCATTGAATCCTGGTGGAGGGTGAGAGGGTCTCCTGGTACAGGTACCTGGTACCCTTGTCATTGTAGATAATACCAAATTATTTTTTCTGTTGGCAATGTGTGACTGTTTTAAGATCTCAGAATGCAACAAACTACCAGTTTGTCTTTAGCTGTTACCCCTTGTCTTCTGAATGGTGTTGGAAAGATATGGCTCATTTGAACATCTGATGAATGTTCAGTGGTTGTTTTGAATCTTTGATGCTGGGGTATTAGGGCATTGGTCAGTTGTCATAATGGATCCTGCATGATTTTTGTGCTTGCTGCTTGCTAAACTGGATGAGGAGATTGTGGGTAGTATGTTGGGCAGCCTGGGAAAAGCAGCTTTTAAGTTTTTCATTAATCTGTAGGTTTGGACATAATTTTTAACTCTAGAAGTGCAAGACAAGGAGTCTCCTGTCACAGCTTGCACAGACTTCCCTCCTGAAAACTTGTTAGGCCCAGTGCTAGGCAGGGGATAAGTGTGTAAGGACCAAACAAACACTGTAGGGACTCTTCTGCAGGCCTTCAGGGTTGGAGCTGCATTGCATGGCATGAAATGCCAGGCTCAGGTGCTAGTTCATGAATGTTAAAGCTGCTTTCCTCACTGAAACAGTGAGGAAAGTTTCTGTGCCCAAGTAGAAAAAAACTTGTGGTACCTGGTCTTCCACAGGTTGGCATTTGTCCCATGCCCATAGTAATATTTCCTTTCAGAAAGAGGTTGGTTGTTCTTAAGCGTGTTCCTCCTGGTGGGCTGCCTGTTTCATGTGCTGGCACATGCTGCCCTCCTGTGGGTGTTTCTCTAAGGCTGCTGCAGGTATTTGGCTTTTTTCCAGCTGCAATTGCTTCCTTTGCTGACCTCTCAGCATTTCGCCCTTATCCTCACTTTGACCATCTCATCTCTGATGCTGTGGGAGGGCAGCACACTGATGGGGGACTGGTGCTGGCTAGGCTGTTGGCAGTTTTACCTTTTCAACTCTGAGCTTGTGCCAGCTTGTCTGGGAAAGGGGGTTGATGGGTGAGAAATTTATCATGGCACTTATATATGGAGCTTTTTGCTATGAGGGTGGTGAGGCACTGGCTTAGGCTGCCCAGAGAGATGGTAGAAGCCCCATCTGTGGAAACCTTCCAGACTGGGTTGGAAGGTGCTTTGAGCAACCTGGTCTAGTGGGAGGTGTTCCCGTCTGTGGCAGAGAGGTTGGAACTAGATGATTTTAAGGTCCCTTCCAACCCAAACCAGTCTGATTTTACATAGGGTCCATTGCATGGAAACCCCAGCAAGGCTTCTGGCTGCCTTGGTAATGCATATGAGCAATCAAACCAGTGAGGTGCAGCCACATAAAATTAGTTGCATAATGATACTTTTTGTCTCCTTGTCTTGCCCTTGAGTCCTCTCTCCTTTGGCCTAATACAGTAGTGTGGTTGTGGGACTGAGGCATAGCTCAGTAAAAGGTTAAAAATGTGTATAGTTGTCTGTCAGGAAACTACTGGAGAGAGTCCCCTGAGGCTGTGAAGATGTTGAGGGGACTGGAACATCTCTGATGAGGAAGGACTGAAAGCCCTGGGGCTCTGGAGCAGAGAAGACTCAGAGGGGATCTAATCAATAGGTAAAGGGTAGGGGTCAAGAGGATGGGGCCAGAGTCTTCTCAGTGGTGTCTAGTAGCAGGGCAGGGGCAATGGGAACTAAGTGGAGCCCAGGAGCTTCCACCTGAACCTGAGGGAAAAACTTCTTTCCTGTGAAGCTGCCAGAGCCTGTTCCAGGCTGCTCAGAGTGGTTGTGGAGTCTTTCTCTGGAGAGATTCCAAACCTTCCTTGACATGATCCTGGACAACCTGATCTGGGTGACCCTGCTGGAGCCAGGGGTCATTGATTTCCAGAGGTCCCTTCCAACCCCCATTCTATGATTCTGTAAGCTGGAGGGATCTCCCAGAGGATCTGCTTCACAGGTTTCCCTCCTCTCCACATGATGAGTCCAACAGAAACCATTTTGGTGTTTTAAATATTTCAAGGGGTTCCTGTGTTGCCACTGCAGTGTCTGAAGCACGGTGTTATCTGTGCCATTCCCAGTGAAATCTTGTGACTGTCTGCCTGCATTGGAAAATACAGAATGTTTTGGAATGAGGAGCTGGAGTTTGTGTAATGCTGCATGTGTTCCTTTACCAGCTCCTGGGGGGGGGCAGCTTACTGCAGTTGATTTGTTTCATTAGATAAGTCCATGGTTAATCTGTTACCTCTGCAAGGTCCTTCAGAATTTGCTAGAGCAGAACATATTTTGTATGGGCAAATGTTTGGCTATTTTAAGCCACTGCTAATTTATTAAAAAAAGATATTGGCATTTTTTAAACTGGATGATAAAAGGACATATTTCCATTTGGAAGCAATCTAGCCATGAAATATTTTGCTGCTCTCATCTGTTCAATTTTATGCATTAAAAATCTCTAGCATGCCACAAACCCTGTCTAGTAAATTCTTTGGTATTGTGTTTGAAGGGACATCAGGCGTAAGTTTTGAGGTGGTTACTTAAGGACATTGTGTGTGAAGTAATTAAGTTCTCTTAACATTTGTTTAGCTTCCTGGAGCCATTGCTAACCCCAGAGCTTGGGTCCTATTTTTTTTCTGTGCATTTTGCTCTGGTTAAATGAAATTTTGTGACAAGGAAGCATGGGAGTGGGGGAGAGAGTGACCCCCCAGATCATGCTTAGAGAAGGGAAGAAGTGTCCATGTTTGAATGTCTGTCTTGTCTGATTTCAAATAGCAGGTCTAGAAGTGCTTGCAAGAGGTGTATTGGACTTATTCTTGAAATTTTTTTGTCATGGAGACCCCAAAAATCTGACCATTCATGGTAAATCTTCTGACACTCCTAAAACCTGTTTCCTTTAGCACCTTATTCTTCTCTTGCTTCAGTTAAAGCACCTCTTTGTAGTTTCCTTTTTGCAGTGGCTTTTTATAGACTTGAAAAGCTGTTTTTGGACCTTCTCACCTTCTCTTGCAGACCTTCTTTTTGTGGAAAGCTCTTTCTTGGCATTAATGGTGAGTGTTTGTTCACCTAGGGAGTGACCATGATTCACCTTGGACATAGCTTACTTGTTCTGCCTAAGCCAGTGGTGGAGTCATGAGTCCCTTTGGCAGAATGAGGTCTGTATCTCATTGCCCTGCCTTTGCTAAGTTCTGGAAAGAATGGGCAAGGAGAGAATGACAAAGGACATCCATAGCCTGCCCTACTCCATGTGTCTTTGTGCCTGCTGAATGAGTGTGGAAGCAGAGATGCTCAAGACTGTTAAGAGCTGGGTGCAGGATCCATCTCTTCTACCCGTCTCTGTGCCCATGGCATGAGTCAGGAGCATTTCTGCTTTCACATGCTCTCAAGCATGGGCAAAAACCATGAGCATCTCTGATGCTTGCTAGCTCTCTAGCATGTGTTGTACCCTACCCATGGGAGGTAGGGATGCTGACCACAGCTGGGACTGAAAGCCCTGGCTGAGGCAGTAAGGGTGTGAATAGCAGAGGAATGAATCATAGACTGGTTTGGGTTAGAAGGGACCTTTAAAGGTCATGAACAGAGACATCTGCACCGACAGCAGGTTGCTCAGACCCCATCCAACCTCACTTGGATGATTTCCAGGGATGGGATTTCCAATGCCTCTCTGGGTAACCTGGGCCAGTGTCAAAAATTTCTTCTTCCTATGTAATCTAAACCTCTCCCTTTCAAGTTTAAAACCATGACCCTTTGGCTTTTTGCAACAAGTCCTGCAAAAAAGTCTGTCCCCATCTTTCTTACAGGTCCCCTTTAAGTACTGAAAGGCTGCCCACTTGCTCACATTCAGATGTGAAAAACAACAATCAGTTACTGGTGAGAAGCTGGTTTCAATGTGAGGGATAAAGTCTTCTGTTTTCCAGTGGGCTCTAACTGCTATTTCTCAAGTTACACCTATGTGTAAGTGCAGGATTTAACCTGATATGCTGTTGTGTTGCTGACTCTAAGCTTCTTAGGTGAGTGAATGCTTTTAGGTAGGAAGTGTGGTTTCTTAATACTATGCATTGTCAATTCATGTTTTGTGACTTTGCCAAGATCAGTTGTTGAAGAATTGTGGCTCAGGCTGTGTGTACTGGGTGTTTTATTTGGTTGGCTGGCTTATTTCCTTTCCCTTGCACCTTTAGCAAATACATTCATTGCTGTGCCTTGAATCCTGGGTTCAGTTTTGGGCCCCTCACTTGAAGAAGGACATTGAGGGGCTGGAGCGTGTCCAGAAAGGACAGCAAAGCTGGGGAAAGGTGTGGAGCACAGGAGGAGGAGCTGAGGGCCTTGGAGCTGTTGAGCCTGGAGAAAAGGAGGTGCAGGGGAGACTTCTTGTTCTTGGCAGCTCCCTGAAAGGAGGTTGGAGCCAGGTGGGCCTTGGTCTCTTCTCCTGAGGACCAAGTGATAGTAGAAGAAGAAATGGCCTCAAGTGCCAGGGGAGATTTAGATTGGACATTAAGAAAGATGTCTTCCCCAAAAGGGTTGTCAAGGCCTGTCCAAGGCTTCTCAAGGCAGTGGTGGAGTCCCCATCCCTGGAGGGGTTTCAAAGCCATATAGATGTGGTACTGAGGGCCATGGTTTAGTAGTGACCTGTCAGTGCTGGATTTATGGTTGGACTCAATGATCCTAAAGGTCTTTTCCAACCAGAACGATTCTGTAGGACTTTCTGATGTTAATTGTGGTATGCAATCTTGGGACTTAGCTTTTATTTTCCACCTATCTGTAACACAAAGTTACTTGTGAGCAATGCTACTGCAGTATTAGGACCACACAGTCATTTACACTTGAAATGTCACATGATCTTATGTGTAGGTAAAGTTGCACCCTGGGAAGCTGTGCTCCTGCAGGGTGAGAGCTGCTCTGAGAAAATATGGTTACATGCCAGCAAATAATAAATAGTGATAATTTTCTGCTGGGGGAGAGAGAAAACTAAGGAAACATAAAAGGTGCCCTTAAATGCTTCCTGCTGAGCAGTAAATTAGTTCTGGCAAGTGACTGTGGTTTTGTGGTTAAAGCCACTGTTGTGGCAGGTGTCTTTGGGTGGTGGTTTTAGTTAATATTTAAAGTTATTTCATAAGATGCAGAGCTGAAGCTGGAGAAGCTGTCTTTGGTACTGTTAAGTTTGCATTTTTTTTGTTGTGCAGTGTTTTTTTCAGAGGGGGTGGTTGAGAGAGTGAAAAATTTTTAAAAGCTGAAGATTTTCCATCTTGGCCACTAAGTAAATTGTGCCTGAGAATTCATGGAAGGATAGAACGGTTTGGGTTGGAAGTAACCTTAAAGATTATCTCGTTCCAACCCTCCTGCCACAGGCAGATATATAATTGTCCTCTATAGTTGTCATTTGGCTGAGATACATGGAGTGGATTAACTGCAGACTGGCTGAGTAGTGGACTCACTCTCTGTGTCAAGTTGTACTTCACATATGCCTGGACAAATGCTACCTGCTTTCTTCTACAGATTCGTAAGGTCTAGATAATCATCTGCTCCTCTGCAGAGAGCAGACTCTCCCATTTTTGTGGGAAGAAGGGACACAGATGTTTAGTTACTAATAGATAGGTGGATCTTCAACAGCCTGTGCTGTTAAGTTTGAGCTCATCAAGGTCTTTAATCATTGCCTGCACATAGTCCTCTTTAGTTCAAGACTCTCAGCATGCTGTCTTCACCACCACTTGCCTCTGCTCTCTGCCCAGTTGAAATGCAGATTAAAGCTCAGTGTCAGTGTGGTTGCTGGACAGACTGTTCTTAAGGAATGAGGAGCTGCATTCTCTTGGGCTCTGTTTATTTTAGTTCCAGGCTAATTAGCAGTGGGTAATAACTTTAAATACCATGGACTTGAACCCAGGAGCTTCCATCTGAACATGAGTCAAAGCTGCTTTGCTGTGTGGGTGCCAGAGCCTGGCCCAGGCTCCCCAGAGGTTGTCGGGTCTGCTTTTCTAGAGAGATTCCAAATGTACCTGGACAGTGTGATCCTGAGCAGCCTGCTTGGGGTGACCCTGCTGGAGCAGGGAGGTTAGACTACATGGTATCCAGAGGTCCCTTCCAACCACCACCGTGCTGGGATCCTCTAATAGAATAGAATGGATTCCTTCACAACAGAAGCCCAAGAGAGGGAGCTTTGCAGGTGCAAAGTTGTTCTTCCTGAATTATGTTGTGATTCAGAAATACAACTGGTTGCATCATCAGGTCACCGTTTTGGGCAAGATCTTCCATCCCAGCTTGGTTATTCCAAGCTGTCCTGTAGTATGAAGTCTGGGAGCAGCTCCAGGAGGGCCAGTGCTAACATGTCATGAAAAGATCTCTTGCTGTGCTGGTAAGGAGGCAAAGAAGGGCTCATTTTCCTGGCTACTGAAATACACATCTAATGTATGTGGAGATAATGTGATAGTTTATAGGAAGCATCTTTAGTGTTCCTCTTGGTCTTGTAAAAGGGCATTTATTCTTACCTTTTCTGATCTCAGCTTTTACTTGATAATTGTATTTCCTTACTAATTTGTCAGTAATAGGGTAATTTACAGTGTGTGTGTCAGGATGCATCAGCAGATTAGTTCACTTGTTGAAACTGTTCAGTGCTGTGAGGTGATTTGGAGAAAAAATAATAGCTTAAATACAATTAACTTCACTCAGGGGATATGCTTTATTTATATGAAATATTTGCAAAGAAATGAAATTCACTGGAAACAGCACAATCTGCAGAGTTTCAAATGTTGGGTTTAGAACATGGTTGCTGTTGACTGTAATGGATGTATTTTCCCCAGATGCACATAGGTGGCACTGTTGGTCTGTGTATAATACTGTATGCAGAAGGTGGCTTTCTAGCAGTTTCCCAGACATTTGAAATTGTGGGTGTTTGAAAGCCCTGGTACTGTGCACTGTGGATTTCTGGTGAATCCTGGTATCTGTGATTACAGCTGCTGCAGCAGACTTCCCCCAGCGACTCCCAGGCAGGATGCTGGATGCACTGCCTGCTTCCAAACCTGGTGATTGATCCATTTAGGATGGGAATTTGAGGAAGAGCAGCACCTTTAATCCTTGTGAAGGGTTTGTTTGTGAAAACTAATTGAAGAGGAGGTGATTAAATGAAGTTGGTATAGCAAGATAGTGTCTGGTTCAATAAAACCACTGGGTTTGCCTTGATTATATAGGAAAGCAAAATGCTGAAGGTGCCTTATGGAGAAAGCTCCTGGGAATGATAGAGCATCTGTGGGGAGGAATAAATCTGGGGGAGGGAATGGAGAAGCAGCGAGAAGTTGGAGCAGGAGCAAACTGGAGGCAGGGGATGAAAACACAGTAGCTGTGTGAGGAAGAAGACACTGCATTCATCATGACTGGGAAAGAGACAAAACCTGGGGTTATATTATTTGAGGTAGTTCTCTTAATGTTGGTTGAACGTGGAATTGATGTTGCTGTCACTGGGGTAGAATGTGGGTTAATGGCTCCTTTGTCTTTTCCTTCTTCCTTTTCCCTCAGTGTTCAGGACAAAGATGGAGTGCTGGATCCTGCAGCCATCCCTCGCTTCATTCCAGAAATCACTATTGGAGGCACTGAATTTGACAAAATCTATTATGAGTATCGCTCGGTAAGTAATACTTGAAGGGAGCAGTTGTGTAATAGCTAGGAGACCATTGCTGCCAAGGTGTAAACACATACTGGACTGTCCTGTGCACATTCTGGGTGTCAAATCTCATGCACGTTTCTAAGAGTGAGTGGTGGGTTTTGTCCAGATCCCCACCTTTTCTGAAGTCTAGCTTCCCTGCGAGAGGACTAATGAAGCAAGTGGTTTGTGTTGTAAGCTGATTTTCTTTTTCTGATCCTTAGATATGATAAGTAGTTTTCATTTGTTTTTCCTGCTCTGATCAGCCTGACCTCTGAAATCTAAAAATCCTTTGAGTCAAAGAAGAAACCCATAGCAATGTCTAAAGAAGACTGCTTATAAAATGCTGAGGGAAGGGGATGTTTTTTCTGGAGTAGGCTGAGATACGAATGCTACATTGCTTCTCAAAAACTGTTGTTGCTTTAAATAGTGTGTGCCTGTATGTGGGCACACATCCAAAGCTGCTTGTGGCCCAGCACTCTTACACCTCATGCAGGCTCCCACACAACGTTTTAATTAGCTGCTTGCCTTTCTGGTTCTAGAGACAAGGGCTTCCAATTGACTTTGTGCATTGCCCTATTGTATTGGTGTGGGGTCCTCTCGCACCATGTGGTGTTTTCCTATGGCCTGGGTATTACAAATTGTCATCAGAGAAATTGTGGAACTGATGACAGTTAATACTGACTGGATAATCTGAAGCTGCAAGTGATGGTATATTTTCAAATTTGGTTGAAATCTTCACTGCTGCTGTTTTCAAGCAATCACAGAATCATAGAATGGTTTGGGTTGGAATGGACCACAAACATCATCTGGATCCAGCCCTCCTGCTGTGGCAGGGATGATTTCAACTAAAGCAGGTTACTCAAAGCCCTGTCCAGCCTGATCTTGAACACTTCCAGGGATGGCACATTCACACCTTTCTGGGCAACCTGTTTCACTGAAGATGAAGGAAGGTTTATATAAATTGTTGTAAACCATTATTTTTATAGTGCAAACACTACCATTCTTCTGTTTCTCTTACTATACAGTTTCCTCCTGAAATTAAAATGTAAGATACAGGTTTTTGGACTTGTTTGGAAACTGCACTACTAAAGTTCTCTGAATAGTCAGTTCCGAAATCTGTGATTATCCATTGTAATTAATTCCTCCTCAGCTAACTCTGCAGTGGAGAGGTGCCTGAGTTCATGTTCTGTGTTGATGTAGTCTTTCCAGCTTGTAAAGGGTGCTAAAGCAGCAGAATGTATCTTGCTACTCCTAGAGGTTGTCTAATGTATTTGAAAACAACCTGGTCCATCTGAGAAATTCCTATCAGAGTTTCAGACTTCTTGGTATCACATTTAAGTCTTGAACTTCAAGCTCAGACTAAGGATTTTTGGAGACCTTCACTCCAAGAGATGTCTGTGCATGTGCAGCCCATATTTCAGAAGGATCTGCTGTATAAGTTGCCACCAGCATTCAACATCCGTCTGTACTGATGGTGTCTTTCTTCCCAAAGATGATAGGGTTTTTTTGGCTGATATGTCGCTTTGCAGCGGAGCTGGGAATTACTGAGGCTGCCTGACACACAGCTAGATATGACCTCAGAGCTGCATGCTGAGAACCAGGGTAATACTTCTGAAAGGCTTTTTTTTTCTTTTCCTCTCTAGCTGTACACCAGCACATTTCTCTTTGTGCTGGCATGAAACTGAGAGTGCCCTGCCTCATCAAATAGCTGGCTTCCAGGAAAAAATTATGACTTGCCTTGCAGATGTAGGAAAGGGATGGTTAGAGTAGGAATCTGAATACCTGGGAGGAAAGCTGAGCTCTTGGATTGCTCTGCTTGATGCCAGGGAGTTGACAGCAGAAGCTGAGCACTAGTAGTGTTAAAAAAAAAAACCCAACAAACACTGCCAAAGTATAATCACCCTTCTGCAGGCATGTTTTTAGGCCCTGATTCAGTAAAGTACTGTGGAAAGAGATAATGTCCTTTGGAATAAGGAGTTGTACATTTCAGGTAGCACTCTGTTAAAATTCAGGCAGTACTAGCTACTTTTTTGCCCCTCCTTCTGAATGCTTAGCCATGTGTAATTCTTCAGGGATGAGGGGGTCAGTGGGGATGGTCCACAAAGCGAAAGATGCTGAATTTTCCTACTTCCTGTAAATTACTAGAAGGGAAGCACAAAGTTGGCACCACCTGCTCTTTTAGGTTCTAAGAATTCAATTTTTGGAGTCAAAACTATGAAGATCTGTGTTTTTCCCTCCAACTTTGTTTAGCAAATGGTATGGATTTCTTGGTTAGACAAGGCTTCTATTCAGAGGTAATACAGCATGAGACCAGCCAGTGCAGGCAGAAAAAGCCAATGACCTTATAGACATCTAAATCTTGGCCATGATGTTGCTGGGTCTGATGAGAGGGAATTGTCAGATGTTGTCTGTGAAGGGATAGCTACATCTGGACTACCACTTCTGCATTGGAAGACAAATAAAGATTTTAGTGTGACATGACTTGTAAGTAAAGACTTAATTATGGTATAATTGCAGAACTTTAACTTTTCCTTGTGAAAAATCCATACTTTTAAAGTTAGTCTAATGATGTTTACCACATAAATGCAATGATTTGCATAGGGGATTTTTTTCCTTGGCAGTCCTTTAACTAGTTGTAGATCCTTGCTCATACCAATAGGCAGTGAACTGCTGTGCTTTTCAGACCTGTGCACACAATTCATGCTGCCTAATAATGGTGGGTTTGGGGAATTTGGAAATTCCAGGCTGGGTTATGTTCAAAATACTCGTTAGTCAGAAGCAGCTGAGGAGGAGGAGGAAGAAACTAACTGCAGAGTTTGAGTTTTTAGTCTGTGTGCTCTTCTGCGAAATAATGAGGTAGCCGCATATGTCTCTGAATACTAGAATCTCACTTAATGTATATCCTCTAAATTTCTTCTGTAAACATTCTTTTCATGTGTGAGGAGGTGGTTTTCTGCCTCCTTGTCTTACCATAAAGTCATCTGGCAAGGTTCAACTGTTCTGTTCAGGCATTTCTAAACTTCTAAAGATGCTTTTCTGGCAAGGGAAAAGTAACCTTTTAGTTGGGTTCTGCAGATCAGAGATAAGCATGTTCATTCTTCAGTGAAGCAACATTTTATTTAGGAACTGTCAGACTAGTAAAGACTTGACTACCCTCTTTTCCTAACAACTGCTGTGTATCTCCTCTTCTTTCCAACTGTGTGCAGTCCCCACAGATAATGCTCCTAACTCCATGTGTGCCCTGCGAAGCTGGAGCACTTAGGCAGATGTGTTTGCAGAGAAGATGAAAACAAATGGTTCTGTTTAATGGAATCAGTGTACTTAAATAATGTGCTTATGTACTTCACACTCCCAAATGCTGTTGGCACGTCCTGCTGATTCTCCTAGGGGTGGTGAAAAAAGGCTTCTTTTACGTGCATGCTCTTTTCTGTATACATAAAAGTGCAGCTGTCTGAGATTCACATTCAAGTCGTTGCTGATGTCTTTATCTCTGAAAACAAAGCTGGATAACTTCAAAATAGTCTTTGCCACCTCTTCCTTCACTGCAGATCATAAGGAAATGATCAACATTTAATTTATATAAACTTTGTTCTTAAAAATACAAAAATATGTGGTCTTGCTTATCACAGTAGCCTGGAGTCCAGTGCTTGCTGGTGTTTACTTGGGCACTGGAGTGGAGAATTCCTTCACTAGAGCAGATGAAAGCAAAATTGTTAAAACTGAATCTCCTTTCTTTCTTCATCAGCCCCAGTAGAAAGCATTTTTGCCAGTCTGCTCACCCTGACTGTGGCTCATGTAACCCACCTTCTCAGTTTGTCCAGCAGCTGCCCCCATGTCTCTCAACATCAGTCTAAGAAATCCTGAAGGAGAAAAGGACTATTTTTGCTCCTATGTGGCTAAAAGCTAGCTTGCATCTCCTGTTCTAGGATTTGTCTGGGGTGTTTTTCCCCCACCCTTTCTCCAGAGGGGTAAGATTATGCAGTGGGAGGAGTATCCTATACTTTCTAGAGTTTGCTGGTGTGTTATTGCAGAAAGTGACCAAATGCTTGGGCACAGATTCTTCTTCAGACCAGACAGGCCTAGACACCCAGAAGTCCCTTTTGTGCTAAGACAAATCCCATATCAAAATGTTGTATCTTTTGTTAGCTTAAGACAACTGGAAAAAGGAAGTCTGAGATCTGTACCTTACCCTTGAAGCAGACAACGCATGATGAATTCTTTGAAAAATGTATTCCACACTTTTGAATTACTTTCAAAGATACTTCCTATCCCAATAGGACATCTGGCTCTGAGTGCATGTTGCCTGTCTGTAGGGCTTTTTTAGACCAGTTCTAGTAGTCATCTTTCAATAGGAATTGTCCTTTTGCTCTTGCTGTGAAATGAGCCACATGCTTCCCTTCCTTTTTTCACCCTCTTACTGCTTTTCACTGCTGTGCATTGGTTGGTTGTTGATACTGGCATGCTACAGCTTCTATTCCTTAACTTCTTTCCTTGGTGGTTCTTGTCTTCCTCCAAATCTGATTGTGTGATGTCTCTTTCTGCAGTGTTGCAAACTTTATGCCTGTGCCATACTAGCCATGTGAGGAAGGCAGAGGCTTGCTTGGCAGCAGTAATGGTTCTGCTCTGTCCATCCTTGGAGTGCAGCTCCATATTAAGCAGGTACAAAATGAGTGGCTCAGATTTTTCTGCCTAACATTTATTTGCTTGCTTTATGAGTTAAACATGCCCCTTGAAAGGTAAGGCAAGGCTCTCTTATTTTCCTTGCCCTTTTCCCTTCATGGAAGACTGTTCTGAAATATGAGGGCTCACTACCTCTTGTCCTGTCACTTTTTCCTTGGAACAAGAGACTGAACCTACCTGGCTCCTGAGAAGGTCTCCCCTGGCCCTCCTTTTCTCCAGGCTGAACAACCCCAGATCCTGCAGCTGCTCCTCACAAGACTTGTGCTCTAGACCCTTCCCCAGCTTTGTTGCCCTTCTCTGGACATGCTTTAACCCCTCAAAGCCCTTCTCAGAGTGAGTGGCTCAAAACTGAACCCAGGATTTGAGGTGCAGCTTTCCCAGTGCTAGGTAGAAGGGATCCCTGTCCTAGACCTGCTGGCCCTACTATTTCTGATAGAAGTCAGGATATTGGTGGCCTTCTTGGCCACCTGGGCACATGCTGGCTTATTTTTAGATGACTATTGACCAACCCCCCAAGTCCTTTTCCATTGTGCAGTTTCCAGTCACTCTGCCTCAAGCCTGGAACATTACAGCGGGTGGTTGTGCCCCAAGTGCAGGACCCTGTGCAGAGTTGCTGGGGTTATGTGAATATTGGAGCAGTGGAAACAGCAGCATCACGTGACTGTGGTGGGGTGGCTGCATTTCTACAGCAACTGTACCAGTTCAGCTGCCTTATCTTTGTATCCTGCTCCTCATTTTCCTCCCTTCTGCCTGAGGACCTGGGAGTATGGGGCTGGCAGTCCCCTGAACACTTGCATAGCAGCAAGCAGAGGACAGGTGATAGGTTGTAAGGGGGGTGAGTCTCATGTTTTTCTCCTAGGCCTTGTATTATCCGCTTTCACAAGGATGCAGCCTTAGGAGGGGAAGTCCTCAAGTGTGCAGTGTCTACTTTGCTTCCACTTTAGGTAATTGCAGGGAAATAACTGTAACACAGCAAGCTTTGGAGTGACTGGGACATGAGCCTGCAACATTGGTCAACTCTCAGCTTCAGAACCCCTGGAAACCCAAGAGTATTCTATGAATACATGCTTATAATGTGAATCATAGAATGGTAGGTGTTGGAAGGTACCTCTGGAGATTTTAGGGTCTAACCCCTCTGCAAGTACAGGAACACCTAGGGTATGCCACACAGGAACAGATCCAGGTGGGTATTCAAAGTCTCTACAGAAGGAGACTCATAAGGATTGTAACTGAAGAGTGTAACTAGTCCAAAATGGAGAACATGAAGGGAAGAGTTTCTCCTTTTCTCCTGGTTTGATGTGGACCACATTGCATGTGGCCCTGATGCTTCTTGGCAGCTGTGGTTGCAAGGGGCTGGAGATGATTGCTAGCAAACAGGGGGTTAGGAAGTCAGAATCATAAAATTGTTCTGGTTGGAAGAGACCTTTAAGATCATCTTGAGTCCAACTGTTAACCCAGCACTGACAGGTCACTGCTAAACCATGGCCCTCAGCACCACATCTACACAGCTTTGAAGCCCCTCCAGGGATGGAGACTCCGTCACTGCCCTCGGTAGTCTGGGACAGGTCTTGACAACCCTTGTGGGGAAGAAATTGTTCTTCATGTCCAGCCTGAATCTTCCCTGGCACAGCTTGAGTCCTTTAGCTTTCTTGTCTTCTCTGAGAGTGCAGATGAGCGCACTCTTGCCTTACATATGAACCCCCCATTTAAAATAGCCCATACTACAAAAGAAATACTTCAACTGTCAGAAGCCAGACTTTGCACCACAACAGGGAGTGTTTGTGTCAAAATGATGTGTTGAGGTTTAATGTGGTAATACTTTGTGGTGGGGTCCTCAAGAACTTAGCCTTTGGCTGTGGATTTGGGGTTACAGGAAAAGCTCCAGGCTTCTTAAAAGACCCCTTTGACCAATTTTATCAGTATGCACAGAGGATGTTACTTGTGCATGCATGTAAAGCACAACTGCTGCAATAAGCCTTATCTAAGTCATGACTTGTCCTCCGTGGTAGTACTTGCCTTTGCTGAAGGAGGAAGGTTAGACTCTCTCTGTTCTCCAGGTGTATAATAGTTACCATAATGGCTGTCTGATACAATCTTTCTCTCTCCTGATATTTTTTCTTTGTTTGATGAAGTTTTCATGTTGTTTAGCATTAGGTCTCCCTTCCTAATTCTTATTTTAATGGAGGTGCTTGACAACTGTAATGCACAGCCCTGTCTGCTCTTGATTCCAGGAATGAAAATACACAATTAGGAAAGGCTTAACTGAGGTTTTCTTTTTGTTTTCTCTGCAAAAATATTTTTAGCCCTTTCTAAAGTAACGAGATGTTGCCCAGTTCAATATCAGTAAGACCAGAAGAACCTGAAGACCAGCTTAGACCTGGCAATGACAAAGTTGTTCCTGAAGGTTACTTGGAAAGGGACAGAAATAGGCATGGGATCTCCTCTTCCTACTTCCCTGGTCCTCCTCTCTCACTTATCTTGTACATTCAGGAAGTGTGTGAGAACAGCTGCTTTTTGCTTTAGGAAGGTGTAGCTTTTCCACTCTGCTTCCCTTGCACAGTATCACAGGCAGTTGACAGGGACATGTATTCCACATATATGGGAGGTAAGGAGCCTGAAAGACCTTGTAACTATCTCAGATCTTGGTCTTGGTAATTGTATCTGGTTTGTTTTGGATGACAGACCATGCCTGTTCCAGGTGCTGGGTGCCTTTAAATCCAAAAGACAGTAAAATCCCACTGTCATTAAAATAATTCCTTTTGATCTTGACAGTCTGCCACTAAACCCTATGAAAGCAAACTTTTTTTTTGTGGGAGCACATCCTCTCTCTCCCAAACCCATCTCAATCCCATATCCATATAGGAATGTGATCCACAGGGCTGACCTCTAATAATTAAAAAAAAACCGCAAATCCCCACCCCAAAAAAAAAAACCAAAAAAAAACCAACTCCACAACCTCCCCCAACCAAAACAACAAAAAAAAGTAAAGTAGCTTGGAAGAAAGATATTTTCTCTATTTTTGCTTAATCACTAATAAAAGTTGCAGATGAAACTGTTCCCATTCCACTCTTTAACTCCTGGGAAACTTAAAAAAACCCCAATGCTCAAAGGACAGTTTCTTCATGGTATCTTGTATTGAAAATCATGCTCTAGATGAGCAGGGGTTTTGGCAAATCTGTAAGAAGGATAATTGGATTTATTCTTGCTCTCCTTGCTTTGCTTGAACCTCTTGGATAACACCTCCATGGGTCTTCAGCTGTGAAATGGTGTCAGTCTGAGGTGGTTAACAGTGCTGGTACAGTTCTGGTTGGGATGGCATTAGTACATTCTTTTCCTTGTTTCCTGAAAGCATTTTTCTGCTGAGAAGTGCTTTTGGGCTTTTTACTGCAGAACTGGCATTGCTAAGACCTGCTGCTACCTTGAGTAATGTAAGGAAAGTTATTGTAAGAGGTTTTTTCAGTGTTACTGTCCACTGAGAAAAGCAAACCTGCAATTAGTGTAATGTTTTATCTGGCTTGGATATAGTTACTCATCTTCCCCTTGTGGTTGGTTTGCACTCTGTAGTGGATAACTGGCATGTCTAACTTGCTTGCTGAGGTAAAAAAACAGTTGATGTTTTTCTGCCTCTACAGAGAATAATTGCTAGGGTGAGTAGGTGCTGTGGAAAAAAAAAAACTTGCAACAAAATACTGAACTTACCCTGTTGCTTGCTTATTCTCGGCCACCCTGCAAAAGCAAGACTAGAGGGACAAGTGATTTTTTTATGGTGTTTAGTTATTCAAATTGTCAGGCACAAACTCATTCCTACAAATCACATTCCTGCTTAAGCTCATTAAATAATACTTGAGCTTTGAAGAAATATTCTGTGGCTTCCTTATGGATATTTGCCTTTTCAAAAGACTTACTGTCTTGTCTGTGTCTTTTTAAGGAGTGAAGGAAGGTTAGGACAGCATTCACTGAACCATTTCAGCAAACTGGAATTGTCTCAATTAAGTAAAGCTTTTGAGTACTCTCATAGCTTGAGCTAAAATTAATATTAACAGCATTAAGAAGGTTGTTTTGATTGGGAATGGCAGGAATCAAGCTGCAAACAAACATCTGTCTGTGCCAATCCATTGGAAGCCAAGCCATATAGACCTTGAATGAGTGTTTAGGTGGTATTACACCCCTCTCCCTTTTTTATCTGTTGCTCTGGAATGTGGGAACTAAACTCTTCCAGAAAACAGCCCATATGTAAAGTTAAATGTTCCTAGATTCTCTCAGCTTTTAGAGGAGACAAGAAATGCTGATAAACTTCTGGAAGTCAGGATTTCTCCTGGAAAAAGCATCAGTCTTAGAACAGTGATGGAAGGTGCTATTATTGTGCTTGTTTTAAACAGCCACTGAATGACAAGGTTTGGATATTGATGAATGAACCCATGCTTGCAGTGGAATGACTCAGGTTTTGAGTGCTCTTTGATCAGTGGCTGCTCAAAACATGCCATTTATAGATCTCTTAGCTGCAGAGCCCAGCCATTAGTAGATGGCAGCACAGGAATAGAAGGGAAAAAAGGTAATTATTTTTGCTCCTGAAACATTGGAAAACAAGTTGGACTCTAAACTGATGGATGCAGAACTTTTCAGATTGCTAAAACTCTCCAGAGCTCTACCTGTACATGCCTGGGTTGAAATGATTTGGAGGAGCTCTGAAACTCCGGCGCAGTGTATGGCAAACAGCTGGCTGAAGCTGCTTGTTGCTACTCTGCAGCCTGTACCATTTTATAGGGCTTTTCATCATGTTTATAGTTCTGACAGACACTTCTGTGGCAGCGTTCTTAATTTAACTGATGAGATGATCTTGTTTTCATCTTTTTAGTGATGCTCTTTTAAAGTTGAGCAGTTTCATTCCTTTGAGCTGGCTCTACCTTGGGGTACAGCTCATTTCATTAGATTTATGCTCTGCATGGTGGATTTTATCACATACTTCTTGATAATAGTCCTTGCTGCCAACTTTTAAGTTCTGCATAGTGTAACACAACAGAAAAAGGCTCAATTTTTGGTCTTGCCCATTTCCATGGAGTGGGGGGAAAAAAGTGATTTGACAGTGACCTTCCAGAAGCTGAACACTTGCCTCCTGCTGCAGGGCTGTGTGTGAGTTGTTGGGTTTGCCCAGTGGGATCTTTGTTCCTGTTTTGTTGTTCAGTACTGCTTCAGTTTTAAGCTCTGAGGGCAGAGACTTAATTCTTGTGTGGCAAAGTGCATGTCTAGACAGCTGTTGTGATAATGACACAGCCTTTTTTACTTTCCATGGGAAAGATGGTTCAGCTTTGGTGTCATGTTCAATGGCTTTCTTTGCCACTTGGTGGACAAGCACATTGGTTGCTCCATAGGTCCCTTTTGATTCTGTAAAGATGCTAAGAGTTTGAAGGGATTTATTTGACCATGTATACCACTTTGCTTACTTTCCTGTGGAAATGTGTTGTTAATAATTAGTGTGGAATAGGATGCACTACTATTATTTTTAATGTGGCCATTAAGTCACACCTTTTCTTTCATATTACTCAAGTGTGACTTGAAGGTACCATGCCTGGACTGTCCCTGTAAATGTGCCAGCCACCTGCAGTGATGTGACCTTGCTGATTTTTGTTTTAGTTCTGACTGGGAAGCTTACTTATCATGCACAAGTCTTGTGGAAAAATTCAAGTCACTTCCAAGTACTTGCCTGGTTTCCCATTTATACCCTCCAAATTTTGTGTCAGCTGTGTCCTTCAGCAAGGAGTCCTGGATGCATTCCTTTGTGGCCTGCCCTAGGTTAGGTGATCCTGCTCTGGCAGGGTGGTTGGACTGTATCTCCAGAGGTACCTTTCAACCTCTACCATTCTGAGTCCTTCCATCCATTTGCCTTTGTTTGATGGCACCTGTATATTGTACTGGAAGAAATAGTGAATATTCAGTCCTTCTCTGTTCTCCCAGCTACTGGCAAGTTCTGTAGAGCTTCATCTTATTTCCTTCCATTATCTCTTTTCTAGGCTGGGCAGTCTACCTCTCCTGGCTGCAGTACCAGCAGCCTCAGGGCTGGCCACTAGTTCCAATCCCTGCCCTTGTGCTGGCAAAGTAGCTGTGGGCCTGATGGGCTGGGAACTTCATCTGGGTGCAATTGGGAGCAGTAACTTAGCTGTCTGTTGCCACCAAAGAAAAGCACATTGTACCACCTGCCCCACATCCCCAGATCTTCCCTGATGCTTGCACCACTCTTCTTTGCAATGATCTGGTGTGAGTTTGGTTGACTGAGCTTTCAGAGTCACGGAAAACCCACCCAGCCAGGAGTGAAGAGCTTCTTGCTGGGCGAGGTTATTGATTGAGATTGTAGAATGATCCAGCAAAGCTACAGAGCTGGCTTGGACTGTGCATCAGGGATATGAGAGGATTGGAACTGTAGGACTTCTTTGTGTTGGCATCATGTGGTTTGGTCCAGTCAGCCACATTGTACAATGTCACAGTGGCACTTCATCTGACCATTTTAGTCTGGGCATCTTGTGACTGAGCAAATGCTTGTTCTGGTAGTAGGTGGGCATGTGAGGAGCTGGATGGAAAGCAGAAGATGGCAAGAACAGGAGCTACTTGTCTTCCAGTATTTTTCCAAATGCTCAGTAAGTGCTAAAAGATTACCAGCTTCGTCCCCTCTGGGACAGACCTACCTAGTTCCTGGTTGTGCAACTGAATTACTGCAGTCACAACTATAACATGTAAGCTTTGAAGAGCCTGTTCTTGGGAAGTCATCTGTGTTACTTGTACCTGGTGCAGGCAGTGTGCAGAATGTGAATTCACATCATTTTCCTTGCTAGGTCATACAGGACTTGTTTACTGTGCTGCCTTCTTCCTGGGTTGTGGGGTTGGTTTTTTTTGCTATTTTGAAAGCTTGGCTGTAACATATCCCAAAACTTGACTGCTTTTGCCAAGGCCCACTGTGAAGGATGTGGTATGGATGAATGCTTATGATAAAATTTACTTTGATGTCTTTAACTGAAGGCACATGGGGTATTTGTTTTGGACAGTGAGTTTGAATTCCATTGGTATTGATACGGTATCTCAGAGGGCAGATTTACCCAGAAACAAAGCTGTAAACTCCTGTATTTTCCCAGAGAGCTCCTGTTGCTTTAATAATCTAGTTATCTGGGAATCTCTTGAAGTATCAAAGGGACAATTATGTGCTGCCTGGAGAGGACCAGGGAGAGCTGGTTTTCTGCTAGAACTAATAGATACAGGCTGGTCACAGCAGGTCTGATGTCCTCCCTAGCTCACCACTATAAATTTGCGGGGCAGAGATGGTAATCATTTATTTTCATCTTGCATCTCCTCTTTCCTCAGCAGGAGTAACTCTTAAGAGGACTGCGTGGTTTCTTCTGATATTTAGGCAAGACCACTTGAAATGAAAAACCTCCAAAAGAACTGATCACGAATGGCTTGTAATGGCTTGTGACAAGGCAGAGTGGGGAATGTCTCACAAAGGAGGTAGAAGTCTTCTGTTAGCTTCATGCTGTAGGGAAAGGGTCTTATTTTCTTACCTTCTTTAAACTATTTGAACACCCATTCCTGAAAAAACAGGCTTCATCCTGGATTAAATAGTGGTTTCCGTGGCTTCAGTGTAGATTTCATCAAGACTTGGGTCTTGCTTCTCTCTGCAGGGGCAGCTCTCGAACAGGATACTCTTACAGTTGTTTTTGAAAGGAAAATCATCAGGACAAGTCAGGGGTCCTGTGTGAAACCAGTGTTTTGTGTGGAGATGGCCACATGATCTGTGCTTAATTATTTGTAACAGCTGCCAGCAGATACCTTATTTTAAAGGAAGACTTTTATTACAGTGTCTTTGCTTGCTTCAGACTTCCTCATAACACTATTTTGCTTTTTCATGGTGGCTTGCTTTTTGACTCCAGTGTTGTATCTCAAAGGTGAAAGCTGTGTTGTGTGTCTCATTTCCTGGAGATAGAATCTGCTTTTGGAGCTAGGACCCAACTGTCTGTGGCATTTTAGGTCATTGTCAGTGCTTTCCAGAAGGGACTGCTTTAACACCTGAGACTCAGAGGCTTAAGTGTCTCTGCAGAGGATTGCTCAATTCAGAGTAATTGCAAAGTATCACAAAATCAGAGTATGATAAGGGTTGGAAGGGACTTCTGGAGATCGAATCCAACCCCCCTGCTCCAGCAGGGTCACCCAGAGCAGGATGTCCAGGATCGTGTTGTCCAGGCAGGTTTGGAATCTCTCCAGAGGAGGAGAAACCACAACCTCTCTGGGCAGCCTGGGCCAGGCTCTGGCACTCTTACAGAAAGGTGTTTGTTTTTTTTTTTCCCTCCCCTCTTGTTCAGATGGAAGCTTCTGGGTTCCAGTTTGTTCCCCTTGCCCTTTGTCCTGTCTCTGGGCACCTCTGAAGAGAGTCTGGCTCCATCCTTTTGACCCCCTGCCCTTAAGGTATTGCTCAGCATTGATCAGATCCCCTTTGAGTCTTCTCTGCCCCAGGCCTCTCCACCTTTCCTCATCAGAGCAATGGTCCAGTCCCCTCAGCATCTTTGTAGACTCCACTAGACTCTCTCCAGTAGTTCCCTGTCTCTCTTGAACTGGGGAACCCAGAACTGGACACAATACTCTATATATGGCCTTACTAGGGCAGAGTAGAGAGGGAGGACAGTCTGCTAGCTGCACTCTTCTTCATTCACCCCAGAAGACCATTGTCCTTTTCGGCCCTGAGAGCCCATTAATAGCTCATGGTGAAGTTGCTATCCCCCAGCACTCCCCAGTCCTTCTCTGTGGAGCTGCTTTCCAGCAGGCTTTCCAGCAGGTCAATACCTCAACTGCACAGGTATGTGGTGCAGGACCCTACTCTTTCCTTTGTTGAACCCTTAAATTAGCTACTGTATACAATGATCCTGTCGCTGGCACTTTTTTCCTGTGGCTGAGTTATCTGACAGATACAGAACCCAGGTTATGTATGTTCCAGATGAAACTGCACTAAAACTTTGTGTTGCTTTTGCAAAGCAAGCTCTTAACACTGTCATCAAAATAATCTCTTATTGGCACTCTTGTAGTGAGTCTTCTGTCACATAAGCATGCCTTCGCTGACCTGGCGTGGCCTGGAGGACAGCTTTCCTTGCCTGCAGAGAGAGCAGCTATGTGCTCTGAGGGCATTTTGCTCTTTTAGCTGTCCAGTCAAGTGCTCCCCTGTACTCCTGTGTGCTGTGTTTGTAAGCCCTTTAAAGATGAAGGTCTGAAGGTAGAGTAGCTTGGCTGCTGCATTTTGCTCTCTGTAATGCTGCCTGAGCGCTGTTCTGTGGCTGAGAGAACTGGGCTTGGCTTTCTGTCCCGATGCACCATCTGCACAGATCTGTGTCCTCTTCCTCCTGAACCACTGTGAAAGGTTTTGGTGGTGGGACGTTGGTTTGCTGGCTAGATGGGCTGCCAGGAGGTTGTGTTCTTCACACTGTCTCGTGGCCTTTCACAGACTTGGGGGTAATTGGTCCTTGCCTCTAGGTCTAAACGTAGCTTCTTGAACTCCCAAATGCCAAGGTTTAGGATACTGCTGTTTACCTCCATTTGTTCTCATCTCAGTGATAATTTGCTTTGTCTGGTGAGGGTGCAGACCCTCTAGCTTTCCTGGTACATCTGACACCCTCCTCCCAGTGCTCTGCTACATCCGATGTTCCTGGTCTAGTCCATGTAGCTTTTCCCTCTGCGATGAATTTCTTGGTTTGCTAGGCGTGAGCCGCTTCTTGCGTGGTCCTTCTATGAGCAACCAGCCCAAGATCTTGAGATGCTGCCAGAAGGCAAAGCTGCCAGCTGTGCTCCCCAACCCTTTACTGTCCTGAGTACAATGAGGTGTGATGAATAGTACAGAGGGATGGCTTTGTGTGGCAGCACAGTGGTTCCTCAAGCCCTGGTGTGGGGACCATGGTTACAGCAAGGTCAGTCTACCTGTGTGTCCGAGCTGCTTGGGCAGAAGCTGCTTCCAGCAGCATTAAGGGTCTGTGCAGAAGAGTTGCAGCCTGCAAGGTCAGTGATGTTCAGAATCAGCAAGTGAAGGCTGCGGCTTGGGGACCAGTAAAATTTGGGTAGGAGGTTCAAGAAACTGTTTTGTTTTGTTTCCAGTGAGTAGTGGTTGCTGGCATTGCTTACAAAGACAGGCAGATATGGCTTTTACTTTAATGAAGTTAAGTTCAGCTCTCGAAGGCTAAATGCGTGATTTCATTTGAATGATTTAATTTAATGTTGTAATTAACTCAGTATTTCATGCATGAAATATTTAATGTATTTAACAATGCGTGCCTATTTTGTCATGAGACTCTACTGACTGGTTCAGTTCCTCTATGCTATGGTTACAGGGTTTGTCTCACTAAAACTGGGAGCAAGGGTGTGTAGGGGAGAGGAGCTGCATGGATCCAGGCAGAGTATGCTATTGTGCTGAGATTCTTGTCCTAATTGTTATATGTTATGGCATAGTGATTTGTGTGTGTCCCCTTCAGCTGCACAGCTCAGTTTTTTCAAAGGGATGGGTTTTCCTGTAATATTTAATCATCATCTTGTAAAAACTCACTTAATGTTGTGCTCCTGTAGGTACCATGAGGCACTTCATAAAAAAAAAACAAAACACCAGCTCTGTAAAGAGTGAACAGAAATGTTTCTGACTGAACTTTCTGCTTTCTCCAGCTTCCTGGTCGCAATTTTAGGGAAGGCTGCAATGCAGATGTCGGTGACAAGTGGATCTGGCTGAAATAAATATGCTTCCTTTGGGGCCCTCACTGCGATGGACCACAGAACTTGAGTGAAGAAGCAGCCGAGTTCAGCGTGCCTGCTCTGCAACAGTTGTGTAGCATGAAGAAAAAGGTGGTGAAATGGGTCAAACATCATCCACAGCATAAAGAATAGACTCTTAGAAAGAAAATCACTTTGTTCTGATTTGTTCTTCCTGGTGAATTCAGGGTGCTTTGTCTTGGGATGATGGATACTTGGTGTGTGATAGCAACATGATCTGGTATTCCAGAGGCAGAATTAAGATCAGTTCTGAACTTTATCTTCATCAAGTCTGTGGCATGTTGTTATAGTGGATTATTGTTGTTTTGCTGAATCAAAAGAAATTAAACCTGTTATTCTCCTGGCTCTCACTAAGTTCATTTCTTGCTCTGTCATGTGTGGTGTTTTATTAGTTTCATTAGAAGAGTGCACATGCTAAAAACACGGTGCTTGCATCATGTTTTGAAAGTCTCTTGCTGAACATCAGTGTCAAAGCAGGCAAGCATAAAATAGTTCAAATAGAGAAGGAATAGTTCATTGAGAGAAGGAAATGTGTTGATTTAAATTTAAACAGCAAAATATCTGTACTTGAAAGTATGAAAAAATATTTAATTTCCAGAAGAGCTTCTTCCTTTGAATGGGTGTTATGCATCAAAATTTTTGTTGGGTATAAAAGACAAATGTAATTATTTTTGCAAGTCCGTGAAAGTCCAAGTTGGAGTTCTTAAAGAAATGATTCATTGGGTAGTAGTCACAGCAATGAGGCACCTTGGCTTTAGTTCAAGCAATGCTGTCCAGACTTAGTCTGCAGTAATTCTGCATTTTCAGCAAGGGGCTAACTGCTCGAATCACCAGAGGAAAGCTCTGCCAGGCATTCCAGCATTCGGAGCAGTACCTTTTGAACTAAGAAGCCAAGTCTTGCCTATCCCCCTTCCTGTACTGAAATTGGTACCAAGAGACTTCTTTAACAAGAGGCCTGTTTAGGTACAGAAATAAATAACAATGGGATAGAAATGTGGCTCTTAACTGATTGCTTAATTCTTTGTTTTTATGCTTTAGTGCTTTGTAAAGTTTCACCTCTGATCACAAAAGGTCTGACTCTGTGTTGGTGCAACTGTGCTGCCCTATGCTTGGAGAGAAGCGGCTGGAAACTGTCCAGTGGAAAGGGATGTGGGGATGTTGGTCAACAGCTGGCTGAAGATGAGCCAACATGTGCTCAGGTGGCCAGGAAGGCCACCAGCATCCTGACTTGTATCAGCACTAGTGTGTCCAGCAGGACTAGGACAGGGACTGTCCCCCTGGACTCAGCACTGGTGAGGTTGCAACCCTCACCCTCCATTCAGCTTTGGGCCCTTCACTTCAAGAAGGCCTTTGAGGATCTGGAGCATGTCCAGAGAAGGGCAATAAAGCTGGTGAAGGGTCTAGAGCACAAGTCTTGTGAGGAGCAGCTGAGATCTGTGGTTATTCAGCCTGGAGAAAAGGAGGCTCAGGGGAGACCTCCTTGCTCTCAACACCTCCCTGAAAGGAGGTTGGAGCCAGGTGGGGATCAGTCTCTTCTCCCATAGAACAAGTGACAGGACAAGAGGAAAGGGTGTCAAGTTGTGCCAGGGGAGGTTTAGGTTGGACAGTAGGAAAAAATGCCTTTCCTGAAAGGGTTGTCAAGGCCCTGTCCCAGGCTGCTCAGAGCAGTGGTGGAGTCCCCATCCCTGGAGATACTTAAAAGCTCTGGAGATGTGATGCTGAGGGACGTGGTTTAGTGGTGACCTGGCAGTGCTGGGGTACTGGTTGGACTCAATGATCTTAAACGTCTCCTACAACCAAAATGAGTTTGATTCTAATGCAACTGATGTCATCACAGACTGGCTGGGTGCAAGGCCAATGCTGTGCCTTGGACTGGTGTGTAAAAGCAGCAGAATTGTAGTCAGTCCTGTGAGGCTGGGAAATTTTTTTAACTGTTGCGAGACCTTTGTGCATTTTAATCTTCCAGAGGGTGATTATCATGACACTGGACCTATGTGTGGTGCAGCTCAGCTGCTCCTCCTCCTACCTCTCCCACAGGAGGGTTGTATCTTAGTGCACTCATGCCTGAGGTCTTGCCAGCCTGAGCCATTGTTGTTTTCTCTGAAGTGAGATCTTGAGCAGTTAGTGTTAGCTGTTCTTTACCTGTCCAGAGTGATCTCATGACAGTCAGTAAGGCCTGTGGCAATGAGAAGGAACATCTGCTGTGGCTTTTGGCTCCCTTTGGAGGAGTCCGGGTGTGTTTTCACAGGTGTCCTCCACCTCAGTATTACTGTGTTCTCGAGGTGCTGGTGTTCACTTGGCACTGTGCATGGATCTCCTAGAAGAGCGTTTTGTGGTGTGTGTAGTGCTGGTGAAGCTGTTGTGTCGAACTGTGCCATAGTGGGACACAGTGAGGTGTAGAGAATTTCAAAGAGCCTTCCTTGCCTGCTCCAGCAGCACAGTGAGAGCTGGGCTGAGTTTTGGATGTATAGGAGTTTAATTCCAGTCAGGAAGAGCAGCTTTGGCTTGCATGGTATGATGACACATGCTGAGTGTACTCTTTTTATCGTGGTTTTAACTCTGCTTTAAAAGTACAACAGTTTACAGGCTAAATCTGAAGGCGATCACTTTTTTTTCCCTCTTGCTGGAGGATGAAGCGTTAGCTGTGTTTTTTTTCTCTTCCCTCCTTCCCACTCCCAACACCTCAATCTCTTGGCAAACCAGCTGTGAAGTTTTTGGCTTTTGCTGTGCCAGTTGGATGACTGTCTCCAGTTCTTTATTAGATTGGAGAAGATGAAATGGCTCAAGTCCTCTCCATGTTTCTGTGTAGGAGTGCATGTGATGCCATCTGCAGCCTGTCCTCTTATTCCAAGTTCCTGTGGCCTGTGTTAATGTGTAGTGAAGGCTGCCTCTTGCCTGTCATGTCCCACACTTGATTCTTCCTGCTGTACAAAGGCACATACCCTGGCGATGGTGGCATTTCATTTAGTCATTTGACACATTTTATGGACAGAACCACCACCTTCCCCATGGCTGCGGTTGGCCAGTCCAGTAGTTCAGTGACTAACTCCCTTTGGGTTCACTTTTTGGTTGCAGAGGAGGGGTGGAAGGAAAACGGTCTGTGGGAATGGGCTCTGCCACCAAAGCAAAGACTTGACAGGCTGCAGCCTCTGATGAGGTTGTGAAGATTCTCAGCCTCAGGAACCTGTGATTTCATGCCAATGCCTGTCCTGCTCTCAAACCCTGTTCTATTAACCATCCCTCCTCTCACCTTTGCTGTGGTTGACTGGTGTGTATCTGGGCTTTCCCAGTATGCCCATTAATAGCTTCCTTGTCAGCTGGGAAGCAGCTGAAACTGCCCAGGTGTGACAAGCTCTACCTCTGCTGAAGATCCCTGCACATGTCTGAGCCTCCTTGTGCTTTGCACTTCAGCTTGAGGTACAGACTCCTCATCTGCACTCACCCACCTTGTGCTATACAGCAGTGATGTTTGGCCCAGGACTGTAGTTAGGAGATAGTGATTGTTCCCTTCCTCCTTTAAGGTCTAACAAAATCAGAGTGGTGGGGATTGGAAAGGAGATCATCTCATCCAAACTTTCTGCTCCAGCAGTGTCCCCCAGAGCAGGTTGCCCAGGATTGCATTGTCCAGGCAGGTTTGGAATCTCTCCAGAGAAGGAGACTTCATAACCTCTCTGGGCAGCCTGGGCAAGGTTCTGGCACCCTCACAGCAAACAAGTTTTATCTTGTGTTCAGATGGAACCTCCTGGGTCCAGTTTGTGCTCATTGCTCCTTGTCCTGTCACTGAGCACCACTGAGAGGAGTCTGGCCCCATCCTCTTGACCTGCCGTCCTTTAGATATTGCTCAGCATTGATGATACCCTTTGAGTCTTCGCTAAGACAAATAGCCCCAGCTTTCTCAGTCTTTACTCAAGACAAGGTTTCAGGTTAGGACAGCTCACTAGAATTATAACAGATGCTCTGTTATCTTGTCTCCCTGTCCTAGCCTCCCTAAACTTAACCCAGCGGCAGATGAGAACTGTGTTCAGGAGCTGGATTCTGGTACCACACTGAGGAACACACAGATCAGGGCTGAAGGCAGAATGGACAGAGTCCTTGGGTGCTGGCCATTGAAGAAGCAAGGAAGAAGCTTGACTGTCCTGATCCCTCAGCTTTATACTAAGTATGTATCTGGAATGGAATCCCTCACTGGTCAGTTTAGGGACATCTGTCCTGTCTGCCCCTCCCTGCAAGTGTGGCCTTTCACTTTCCTGCACCCCCAAACATGGTACACAAGATCCAGCAGTGGCCTTGGTCTGCACACCAATCCTTGGTAGTCACTCTAAACATGAGGTGTTACCACTTCCAGCAGCAGACACTGCCTGTGAAACAGGCTGCTGACTTCAGACAGTGCAGTTAGAAGAACTGAACTGAAAAATAGAATCACTGAACAGAATTCATTCTGCTCTAACTCAGACCAGAGCACCTCAGCACAGAAATGCTCCAGTCCCATCAGCATTTTTGTGACCTCTGCTGGACTCTCTTCAGTAGTTCCTTCTCAAACTGGTGAACTTTAATGCTTTAATAGCAGTGAGGTCTGGATATTCACCATGGGGCTTCAGTTCTGTGAAAGAGCCTCTGCTGCTGCAGCAGCAAAAGAGGATGCATATTATTGTGCCCCCACCACAGGCCAAGATTGAAATGAATCCCTTCTGTGGAAGAAGTTGCTGAGCAAGTGTAGTTTAGGTGCATAACAGAGTCAAGCCAGTGTCAAATGCTGTTTACAAAAGACTGGGCAAAATTAATAATTTGTGCAAAAGTTAATGGAAATGGTCAGAGCAGAGGGGAGGTGGGATGGCACCTTGCATCCTCACAGGCTGCTCTACAGAAATGTGCCTGCTCAGGTTTAGTGTAAGCTGAGAGTTTATGCATAACTTCAAAAGCCATCTACATTCAAGAAGGTCTTAGAGGACAATGAGGTCTAAACATCAATGAAAAGGATTGCCTCTCCTCTGTATGTTCTGACCTTCTCTTGACTTGCATATGATCTTGGGCAGGTTTCTTGGAGGTGAGTGGCCCTGGGAGCTCCCATTTATGTTGTCTAAAACTGATCCCACCTGACAATGTTGCTTTCCATGACCCTGGTTAGCTCATGTGCAAAATGAGTGTTTTCTGGTTGAAAGATGGGATTCAACATGGTGTTCTCTGATGCCTTCCTCAGGGCTGAAGGGAGGTTAGGTCGAGGTTTCCTTGCAGAAGAGTGCAGCTTTGCAGTCCCAGCTTGTCTTGCTGCCACACCAGTGAGAAGGTGCCATGTCTCAATCTTGCTGCAGTGATGAGCAAAGCCTTGGCCACCCAGGAAACTGCTTTGCTCTGGTTGTGGTGTCGTGGGTTGGAGGTAATCTACCATGCTAGAGAAAGGAGCTCATGTTAGAGAGCTTTCCTGAGAAAGGGAAGTTATTTCCCTTTGCATCACTGGGCGAAAAGCACTTCATTTGCTCTGACCCTTTTAACCCTGATAAGAGGGAAGCACTCTTTATATAGCTGCCACTCAGACAGCATCGTTGTGGGTGGCAGGAAGGTAGGAAACCTTATGCTTCTGCTCTGGTTCCCGGCTTTAAGTCTTTGCTTGCCAGCCACATTCACAGCGAGATCAAAACAAGAGCATTGCCTGCTGGTGCTGTGCAATTCCTCTGCAGGTGCTGGAGCCTGGCCTAGCTCCTATCTGATGGGAACACTCCTGACTGTTTGATTCCCGATGGTGTTCTCCACCCTCCCAAACAAAAACTCCAGGTACAAGTGATACCAGCCTGAGAAAAGTCTCATCTCAATTAGGTTTGCAGGTACTGAGCATCTTCAAGGATAGTCAGGCACTGAAAGCTGTGGCAACCGTTACGGTTCCCTTCAGGAGAGGCAGACACCACACCTCATTTCTACATCTGCTCATGGATCACCAGTTGATGGAACATAGCCTGGAGAGACAATCCCAGACAGTGGTGCTGCCTGGGGGATAAAGGCTGTGTTTGCTGGTTGGCAAGTGGGCTGCTGTGTCTACAGGAGACCGTTCCCAGCACTCGGATGTCTCCACGTGGGGCAGAGAAGTGAGTGTGTGGCCAAGGAAGGATCTCTGGTGGCTCTGGCTGGTGTGGGGGTGCAGCTGTGCCAAAGGGGAGTATGCTTCTCCCAGCTGTGGGCTAAACACCGTGGCACACCATTGGATTTCAGTACCTCTGGGTTCCTTATCTTGCTGCTGCAGGTGTCATCCCTTCAGAGCTCATGGGGCTCTGACAGAAAGCAGGGAGACAATTCTTTGGGGGGACAGTGTTGCACTGTGTTAACGGTGCCAGCATAGCACAGCAGTGCTGCTCTGCTCACATCCCATCTCTTGAATCACATTATCAGGCCCCTGGTGCACAAATTTGCTCCTTAATGGTTCCCCTTGCTTACGAGAAGCCTGGGAAAAACAGTATGCTATGTTATGTGGAATCTTCTTTTTAGAGAATCAATTCACAGAATCAGAGGATGTCAGGAGCTGGAAGGGACAGCTGGAGATCATCTTGTCCAACCTCCCAGCTCCAACAGAGTCACTGGAGTAGGTTGCCTTTGCTGCTTTTATCTTTGCATGTGGGTAAAACTCAGGTTCCTATTGTCCTCAGTGGCCAAGACAGGTGCGTGGCATCTCTCTGTCCTGGCTTTGTCTTCTTAAAAGACCTGGCTGCTGCAGAAGCTATTTCCTACTGTCAGAACAAAAGTCCTAGTTGCAACACTTAAAGCTGCAACTATTCCACTGGCCTGTTTTCCTTTGAGAGTTAGGTTGATACCTAAACCTGGTTTTGAGCTTCTGTTCTGAAAGAGCTGCCAGCTGCCCGAGTCATTGCTGATAAACAGGGGAAAGAGAGATCTTGATGGCTTATCAGCAGTTATCTTTTATCAAGGTTATCTTTTGGGAGGTTGGCTGTTGTGGCCCAGCTCACCCACAGCAGGATGGGACAGAAGGGAGGTGCAGGTTTAGTGGACTTCTGGCCTGTATTGTGTGTGATAGGTCCACGACCAAAACTGTGGCACAGCTTTTATTTTTGGTCCAGCCCTGATGCCCTCTGGCTCTTCGCTCTGTTGTGCAGTGCTCTCTGAGGGGTAAGGTGAGTGAGCCAGGCTGGAAGTCAGACTGGTGTGGGCAGGGGTTGTACCTTCAGTGACAATGGGAAACCAAAGACACCACCGGCTGAGAGGTATCACAAACCCCTGCTGACTTCTCTCTAGGGTGCTTGCTCTGAGCACAAGTGAAAAAGAGCTACTGCAGCTCAGCAGAGCAGAGGGAGGTGAGTGACTGAACTGGAGTGAGGCATCAAAGCTGCTTCCTGATCAGAGTCTGGCTTATGCTTCACTGTAAATTGGTGATACAGACCAAACCACAAGTCCCCAGGCAGGATTAGGGGGATGAGCAGACCCTCATGGCAGGGCACTCAGCTCAAGCATCACTTTCGGGTGACTTTGTTTATTGCCTTAATTCAAGAGACAGGATTCTTGCTGCTTGCAGCAGTTCCCCATGAAGGACTGGGGAAGGTCATTGCTGTGTTGGGACAGATGGGTGCTGTATTGATTTCCAGGTAATCATGGGGAGCAGTGGAGTGGAAGACTGTCTTAAATTCTATGGGTATGGCTTCTTTACATCTGCTGGCGTATCTGACAGCTCTCTGATGACCTGCACGTACCACTACAAATCTCTGAGAAGAGTAGCTCCTGAATCCCGTTGGCAACTTCAGACCCTGCTGCAAATCTCATGGATAGATAGCCCCATGTTTTTCTCATGCAAAGCAGGGTCCAGCAGGTGAGTCCTGAGGATACTCCCACATAACCTTCTGGTTCATAGGATTGTAGAGTCATTTACATCGGAAGAGACCTTTAAGATCATTTAATTCAACCATTAACCCAGCACTGATAGGTCACCACTAAACCATGTCCCTTAGCACCACATCTACACGGCTTTTATATCCCTCCAGAAGTGGGGATTCCACCACTGCCCTGGGCAGCCTGTGACAGGCCTTGACAACCCTTCTGGGAAAGGGTCCTTCAAGATGGTGAGGACATCCCTGTCATGTCCAGCACAGGCCTCCAGTGGGAGGCAAGGGGGGCCAACAATGGTTTGCAGGCAGACTCTATACCCCAAGGGGCTCCCTCTCCCAAGGTCTTCATGCAGCAGTGCTGTGGAGAGTGGGTGATGTGGGCTCTTCCCAGGAACTGTTTTGGTGGCTCTTTGCTTTCAGCCAGGGCTGGCTTGCTGAATCACCCAACAAGGAGCTCATCAGGAGGGCTGCTTCCCAGCCTCCTGCAGGACTTTTTTTCTTGGGCACAGGGAGATGGTGGCAGATGAATTGAGCTACCTCGAGGTACCCAGCAAAGTTGGGATTGCAGCAAGCACAGTTCTGACGAGTTTCCACCTAACTAGTCCCGTGCTTTCATGGTGCAGCCACCCACCCCCTTTCTCCTGGCTGTGCTGGTTGCCACCCCCTGGACTGAACACCCATTGCTGGAATCCCTGTGGGTCTGGTTTTCCCCTTGGTGCCTGTCTGCCTGCAGCATTTTGGCATGGAACCATGCTTAACTGGACAATGCATCTGCTTCCTCAAAGAGCTTAATATTAAACATGCTCCACTGGCAGGAGCTTTTATGAGCTGTGGAGACAGCAAAGGGAAAAAATTACTTTGATACCAAATAAACCTTTTGCCTGTGTGCTCAGATCTAGGTTGTGATACCACTGGGTCACAAGTGGTTGCCTCACGATGGTGTTTCCTGATGCAGCTTTGAGTCCACAAACCTGCTTGTGCCCCCCCCTGCCATCCTCTTTGATTTGTGCCCCCTGCACTGTTTTATATTGCAGCACCAGGGAGGTCCTGATCAGAAGATCTCTGCCACTACAACCATCTCCACCCCTTGCAGACCCTCCAGTATACTGGCCTTGCTGGTTTCCAGTAGGATTAACAGAGCTTTTCCATCACATCCCATTACAGAGCAGCATTGCATGGCAGCCCGGGGAAAGAGGATTTAAGGAATATTAAAGGGTGATCTTTCACTGCAGTGTAATTAACTTCAGCTGCTTTCGAGCTGAAACAAATTACCCTCAAAGACCATTTCTGTACCAAGGAGAACTTTGGACTGCTGTTACCAGTCCTTTTGTTGTCTGGGAGAGGAGCAGTCCAGCCAAAGCAGGGAGCCCACTCCTTCTGTCTGTGGCTGCAGCTCTGTGTGTGGTTTTAGATGTGATAATGTGGCCCAAACCAGCCCCAGCTGGGGTGTGCCAGCCTCCAGTGTAAACAAAGACAGAGGTTGTTAGTTGTGACTGTAATTAACCACCAAAAGGGAGAGCCCACGGCATGGGAAACTACCCTAGTGTCCCAGTGAAGCCTTGGGCTCCACCCTGGGTGTCATCTCCACTAGGATATATCCTGGTGTGCCCCTGAGATGTTTGGCTTGTGGGTGGGAAGGACTTGCTCCTCCTTGGTCTGCCACAGCTGGAGAGGTGTGTGTCCCATGCTCTGTGTCACCTCTGGGCCCCTGTGATTGCTTCAGAGGCTTCCGGTGCATGGTCCCAACCCCAGGTGCCGTGTGCAAGTTAATCCAGGGCAGTGAAACTTCACCCATCTTATTGGGAGAGACAATTCAGCTAAACTGCTTTATCTTGTAATGGTGCATGTTAGAAGGTAGCAGAGTCATTCAGCCAGGACCTGTTGATCCAACTGTGTGTGGCAACTACTGGTACACTTTTGAGGGTTTCCAGTAGGACCAGTCCTGATGCAGCTCCTTCAAAACCTTGCAGAACACAATGCTTTTTTGTGTCTAGTTTTCATTTGCATCTTTTCTCTCTCACCAGCAGGGACTGTGGTGATGGTGTGACTTTGTGGTCTGTGTGGCCCAATCTGGGGAGTGTGGTACAGGTTCTAGTGATACACCCAATGGCTCACAGCCCAACTGCTGCCAGTTTTCAAGGTGGAAGGTCTGTCTGGGCTGATGATGCTGAGTCCTGTTTGGAGGAGCCCTCCCTGTCCTGGAGAATCTGCTTGGGAAGAGCAGAAGGACTCCAGCAGCTTGCCTGGAATGCCTCAACCAGGGGCAGCTTAATTGTCTTTGATAAATTTGTGAGGTCATAAAACCAAATGAAGATGGGAAGCACTCATGCTAAGCCCTCATTGCTGATAGGATGCAAGGCAGATGCATTTCAAACTGGCCTGAGTGGATTAAGCTCAGCATGTAGAGGAATTGCAGAGACAGGGAGGGGCCTCCTACCTCTGCCAAAAAACGTGCAATCAAGAGACATGGAGGTCAAGCCTCCCAGCTCTGCAGTGTTATCTGGGGGTACTTTGTGCACCTCTGAACCCGTCATAGGAGCTGAGGGCTGGGGAGCTGCCATGCAGGTCCCGCATGTTTGCCATGTGGCATTGGCATGGTCATGGGTTGGTCCCTCACCCGTATCTGGGGGAATTGTGTCTCTTGTTGGAGCTTTGTAGCATGGTCCCATGTCCCTGGGGAAAGGCTGTCTGATCTCTTGGGTGTTCTTGGGAGAGGGGAATAATTGCATCTGTGGCTGGTCTGAACCTCTCTGCCCATCCATATGCCCACCAAGGAAGGTGGTCAGAGGAGTTTTAAGAGCTGTTCTTTTACTTCAGATGAAGATGGGGGATGCAAGTCCTGGATCTGGATGAGCTAAAGTGTGAGAAGCAGATCTGTCCAAATTCCCAGGGAGAGAGAAAGCACAGTCTTAGATCTGATTGTGGCACCCTGGTCTTGCCTCCTTTTCCTCATGCAGTAGCAAGCACTCTATGTGACTGGGGTGCTGGGATGGGTCGGTCCCAGCATGAGTCTCTAGCAGTCCTGTTTGTGCCTGTGGGTACCAGCTGCAGTGGGGTTTCAATACCTAAATGTGGTGTATGAGGAGGGATCACAATGAGCTTGATCTGTGGAAGTGGAAGCCAAATCCACAAGCTAGGGGAATTTGGTCTGGCAACTCTGTGATTGCATTTCCAGGACTGTGTCATGCTGTGCTCCTCCTCCTCCTCCTCCAGCCACAGGGGAGCTCAGGATCCAGCAGCCTCCTTGCTGCTGGGGACAAGAGGTAAATGATGAGTAACAAGATCTGTCTAATGGGACTGACCTAAGGCCTTGCGCTTCTCCAGAAGCCAACTCTTAGCTTTAAGCCTGTGCATGAGTGATCTGCTCAGCCAGACTTAAAAACAGGGGAAGCTTTCACCTCTTGTTTTGGCTATTCCATCAGAGAGGTGCAAGTAGAAGGAGCGGCATGAGGTGCTGCAGAAGGAGGTGAGAAGCAGCGACACATGGCCAAACTGTCGAGCAGCTGAGTACCCCTTAGTTACCCAAAACCCTCCTCCTGGGCATAAGTGTGTGTCAGGTGCATCCCACTGGGACAAGGCAACAGGGTGGGCGATGTCTGTATCTGGAGAGGCCATGTCGACTCTGTGAGCTGGCAGCAGCTTTGCCAAGGCACTCGCTGCTGTAAGCCAGGCACTGCTCCAGTGGAGCTGCCCTTTCCGGGGAAGGTTTGTAGCCCACTGGGCTGGCTGTAGAGTTGGGCTTATAACCTTTAGATAAGCCAAGTGTAGTAAGTTAATGATTAGATTTATCATAAAGCAATGTAATGAGAAGCAATATAGCCAAGCATTTCTCATTTGGTGATGTACATCTATATCTTAATAGAAGCTGACAGCCTGACCCCGTTACCGTGCTCTAGCCAAATAAAATCATCCTTATAGTTCCCTGGAGAAAGCAACCATGGCTTTAATATGTCTTCTCAAAACTTTTATCTGATCAGTTTTTTAAAAAAAAAAGGCAACCAACAAACCTGAAAATGTTTCGGAGCTGGTTTATACAACCTCCCCTTGCTCTTGTTTCCCCAGCTCCTCTGTGTCTCAGGGAAGCCAAGGGAATACAGCTGGAAAACCCCAGCCTTCCCCTTGGCCTGAGACTGTGGGGACATGCTCATGGTGGGATGGCTCGGCCCAGCGAGGAAACCTCTGGCAGCATTCTGGGCTGGGCTCTGGGGCACCCAGAGCCTATGGCACTGGCACCCAAGGGAACTGTTAACATAATGTAAGTATTCATAGTGAAGCTGCAAGAGTTGAAGGTATGTGGGGGCTTTTATTAGCATATTATGTCTTTGCAGGTAACATTTTACCAAACCAGCTCTTTCAAGGCCAAGCCTCTGCTCTGAATCTTTCCCTGCCTTCTCCCTCTGCAGTTTAAAAGGGAAACAACATCTCTTCTATTACAAGTTCCCAGTGCAAACCTCTGTCCCTCTCAGGGACAGTACTTCTATTATCAAATACAGCCACGTCTTAGGAGCACAGAAATCCTTGCACCTCAAGCAAAAGGTCAAACCCTTGATGTAAAATGGAACTGGGGAAAATGAGGGGTTGGTCTTTCTGAGCCCAAATTCTATCCTGACCATTGCTGTGTTTCATATCTTCACAGGTTTTCATACCTCTTCCAGTGCTGCTTTTGATAATCAACCATGTTAATTCTGGAGACTCATCTGTTGCAATTCCAATAAAGGCAAGGACCAAACCAGGCCATGAACTTGGGCCACACCTGATGATGCCATTTAGAGAAGCCAGAGCTGCAGATGCCCTTACACGTGAGCCCAGCACCTAGACTGAATGCCAGCCACAGCTGCTTGCAAGGCAGGTGCAGACATGAGGAGCCAAGATCGTCCCAGCAATAGTATGGGGATTGGGAGGGGGGTCAAGCTGGGTATAAGGAAACCTTCCAGGAGTGGCTGAAAGAGGCAAGTCCTGATACTCATCCTTGCAGTGAATACTGGTTGACACTGTCACTAGCAAAGGATTCCTCTGACTTGGCCAGGGTAGCACCAGCTGGTACTGGGAACCTCAGGAAAAGCTGCAAGGAGTCCTGCAGCCTGCAGTCAGGCTGTCCCCAGAACTTCTTTCCCAGAAAACATGGTCTCTCCTTGGGAAGCCTTCTCCAGCATGGCACTTTATGGGCAAAACTGCCCAAGTGATTTTTGATGTTGGCATGTGGTTCACTTGATGGGCTTTCCCTGTTTGTATGTACTTTATTTTTTGGTGTAATAGAAATACCCGGGCTTAGCTCAGCAGTTGTTTGACCCCACAAGTCCCTGCCCTTGGCTGCATTGTATGACATTCAGTTCCCCAAGGCAAATTGTGTGAAAAGATGCTTTTT
>VWZY01006898.1:78296-111639 GCA_013399075.1 Chloroceryle aenea
CACTTCTGAATTTACTATCTCTTCATTTCTGCTGAATGCCCTATTGTTCATAGAGTGTGAATACAAGCTCTGTCCCTGGGACTGGGATGGCCCCAACTACTGGGCACCAGAGGACCTGAAAGACATGTTTTCTTGTATGTGCTGATTTTCAGAAGAGCCCTCCAAGGCAGGGCAATTACTCTGGCTTTGTGCAGCAACCTTGATCCAGGAGTGGGCCCAAGAGGAAGATGAAGGCACAGAGAAGACCNGGAAATTGTTCATGCTGTGTGACGAGACACTGCCCAGAGAGAAGCTAGGTGCCCTATCCCTGGCAACATTCCAGATGAGGTTGGATGGGGATCTGAGCAACCTGCTCTAATTGCAGATGTCCCTTGTCACTCAGTAACTGCAGGGGAGTTGGACTAGATGACCTCTAAAGATCCCTTCTAACCCAAACCATTCTATGATTCAATTACCCAAGTGTCTAAGCATCCCTGGGCTCTGCGTTCCTCTGTGCTCCTGTCTGGAGGATGCCTGCCTGCCTGTACGGTTCAGGATGTTCCAGGTAGGCAACGACTGCTCAGTCAAAGTTTGCAGGAGGAAATCCCCTCCAGAGCCACTGCTGACTTACCCTGAGCAGATTGGGAAACCTGCCTTCTGGTAAAACAGGAGCAAAGGATGATTAGTCAGAGGAGCAACATATGGCTGTTAATTTTCCATCCCGTGGACTTTAACAAGTATCTGGGCATTGAGAGAGGAAATGTTTCAGCCTAGCTGTGAGAAACAGGTTAGGTGCTGGGGTATGCGTGTCCAAAGACAGGCAACAAAGCTGGTGAAGAGTCCAGAGCTCAAGTCTTTTGAGGAGCAGCTGAGGGACCTTGGGTTTTTCAGACTGGAGCAAAGGAGGCTCAGGGGAGACCTTCTTACTATCAACAACTCCCTGAAAGGAGGCTGGAGCCAGGTAGGGTTGGTCTCTTCTGCCAAGGAACAAGTGACAGGACAGGAGGAAATAGTGTAAAGTTGTGCCAGGGGAGATTTAGGTTGGATGTGAGGAAAAAAATGCCCTCCCCAAAAGAGTTGTCAAGGCCTTGTCCCAGACTGCCCAGGGCAGTGGTGGAGTCCTCACCCCTGGAGGGGTTTAAAAGCTGTGGAGATGTGATGCTGAGAGACATGGTTTAGTGGTGATCTGTCAGTGCTGGATTAATGATTGAACTTGATGATAAAGGTTTTTCCAAGCAAGATGACTGTATGATGCTATGACAGGGATGCCAGAGGACAAGCCAGGGCACTGCGATGGGGACCCCATTTCCCATCTGGGGCATGGTAGTGCCACCCAGGAACAGCAATGCTTCTGTCAACCCACCCAGGATTTGCTTCACAAGCACAATATCTATCGCTGGTAGGCTCTGGACATGTCTGTGTCACACACGCAGTGCCCTCCCCATATGTGGGGACTGAAAAGTGTCCCCTGAGTGTCACTAGAGGTCAGTGCCGCACTGGCTGGGCTCCGGAGCCTGTTGGTCACCTGGAGCTACAGCCAAGATGAGGTGGAGCAGACAGTTCCTGGGAGCTGGGGCCATGCTACACAGACTGGCTGCAGCTTTTGCAGGAGCAAATGCTGGCAGAGATTGAGTTTGGGGGAGGACTCGTCCACTGGAGATGCTGAGTGATGCTGCTGGACACCTTCATGGCCTTTGCCCTACTCTCCTCTTCTTGGAGCTCCAGGAACTATTGAAAGGAGCAGGCAAAGTGCTGCTCTGCTTCTCTATCAGCATCAGAATCAAGTGACTTGATGGCTGTCATGTAGTGGATCTCCCCTTCTTACTGAAGGACCTGGGGCAAAGAAGCAGACAAGTGTCCTTCTAAAAGCAAGGGCTGGAAAGAAGGCAGGCTCTAGTTCATCTTTTTGGATAAATCCCAGGAAACTGTAGTGTGCTTCAAGTGCTGGGAGCCTGTGTAAGTCTCAGTGTGCTCAGGAAGGTGGGTTTTCTGTTTGTGAGGGTTTTTGTTTGTGGGGTTTTTTGTGTGTGTGTTTGTGGGGGGTGTGTTTCTGCTTGTTTGTTTTTTTTTTTTTCTTAGAAGTATCCAGGTAAAACTCTTCAATACATTTGATCTTTAGGGATTTGGTTTGTTTGCTTGATGTTTCTTTTTTATTTTTCAGCTACCTAACACTTTAGTAATCACAGTAGGAATCCCATTTTCCTTGTCACAGCTATAAAGGAAAGATGAAAGCAACCCATTCCTCCATAGTTTGTGCCGAAATAGGTCTGACCAATATACTTCAGATACCAGATCTTCATTGCAACTACAACTTCAACACCTCCACAACCCTTCCCTGTTCCCGTGCTGGGTGGAGGACAAGCAACCCCCCACCTGGAAGTATCTTGGTGAGAACTGCTCAGCCCTGAAACAAAAGAAACTCGTGGGGCAGGACCTCACCGTGGCATGTGACCCACCCCAGATACCAGAAGGAGAGCAGATGGAGTGGTCACTCTTCCCTCCCTGTGGGCTGTTTGTTGTGAGCACGTTGTCTGAAGGAACAGTAATTGCTGCCAGGTTTGGAGGTGTTTCTCACCTCCATGAAAGCAAATGGGGTTGATCTGTTAATTACTTGCCCGCTGGAGTGCCTGTGCGGGGTGGGAGCTGGGAGTTTTGCTCCAGTTGATCGCATGCTCTTTTGCCTTAGCTTCAAAGATCTCTTTGGTTTTCTGCTCCTTTTTATGTCCCATCTCTTGAAGTTGCACTCCTGTATGAAGGCACAAACCCAGGACAGCTGAAGGGCTCATCACAAGTATTGTGCAGAGTGTTTCAATAACTCAGCAGCTCAATCCTTTGCCAGACAGCACTTAAAAGTGGCCCATGTCTGTGCAGCCTACAGTATGTGTTAGTATGTAGCTTGGGAGGATGCAGCTAGACATGCTTAGCTGTAATTCAGACCTGAATGGGACTCTGCACAGGTTTTAGCCCAGTAAAACAATGATCTGCAATTTCATCTTGGTTGGAGATTTCTGCTGATTGGATTTTGCAATGTAAAGACAAGAAGTTCCTTCCAGTGAAGTGGAAATACAAAGTACCAGTGCCTGGAGCTGCTGCTGGAGAGGAACAGTTGGCACAAGCATCTGCAGACATATTTTTTTTAATAGCTTTTTATTTATTAAGCTACACTGGAGTCTGATTCACTTGCTTTGATCAATATTTATTAGTACTTCACCTGCCTGGAGCTGGGAGCTGCAAGCACTGATGAATGGATTGGCTTTCCTGGAATGAGGTCCCAGCATCAGCTAATCAGTAGCTTCAGTGTGATTGCCAATGTACAGCTCTTGTAAATCAAGAACAGCAAGGAGGAAAAACTCCAAGTACCAGCAGTATGGTGCTTGCTCAGAGCTCAGACAGTGACCCACAGAATCCCAACATGGTGGGGGTTGGAAGGGACCTCTGGAGATCATCTTATCCAACCCCACTGCTCCAGCAGGGTCACCCAGAGCAGGGTGCCCAGGATCAAATTGTCCAGGTAGGTTTGGAATCTCTTCAGAGAAGGAGACTTCACAACTTCTTGGGGCAGCCTGCTCCAGTCTCTGGCACTCTCACGGCAAAGAAATTTTTTCTCCTGTTCATGTGGAAGCTCTTGGGTTCCAGTTTGTGTCTGTTGCCCCTTGTCCTGTCACTGGGGACTGCTGAGAAGAGTCTGACTCCACACTCTTAACCCCCAACCTTTAGATGTTGGTAAGCATTGATCCAACTGCAGATATTCCCATCTCCATGGGGTTCAGTGTTTGGATATGGGATTGCTCCAGTTGTCTGAGGTCTCTGTCTAATTCAGTGTTCTCTCAGTAGTAATTGCATACAGAGCTGCTCTACATCCTCTAGTCATACTAAGTGGGAACATTGCTTATTGGCATGGCTCAGACACCTGCTGGAGGAGCTGGGACATGCTTCATGCAACTGATCAGACTGGAGAAGAGAAGGCTCCTCGGAGACCTCATTGAAGCCTTCCAGTATCTGAAGGGGCCTATCAGAAAGCTGGGGAGGGATTTTTGACAAGGGCTTGTAGTGATAGGACCAGGGGTAATGTCTTCAAACTGGAGCAGGGGAGATTTAGATTAGAAATTGGGAAGAAGTTCCTCACCCTGAGGGTGGTGAGACACTGGCACAGGTTACCCAGGGAAGTTGTGTATGCTCCATTACTGGAAGAGTTCAAGGCTATGTTGGAGGGGGCTCTGAGCAACCTGCTCTAGTGGGAGGTGTCCCTACCTATGTCAGAGGGGCTGAAACTAGATGATCTTTAAGGTTCCTTCCAACCCAAATCATAGAATTATGGGACACTGCAGGCTGTAGCATCAAAACAAAACAGAGATAATCATGGCCCCTTTTGGCTTTCCCACTTACCAACTTGTCTGGGATCCATCTGGACAGAGGGCATAATTAGAGAAGTAGTTTGCTCAGACTTATCCAATGGAAGCCATCAGAAAGGGTTGATCTTTAGATGATCTTTAAGGTCCCTTCCAATTCAAAATGTTCTATGATTGGAGCAGCAACCTCTGTTAGTGGGGTCTCTGGAACTGCCTAGCTGTCCTGGGGAGTGCGTGTTGTCCCACGGCATCTGAAGCCATGGGTTAATCTCTTTCAACAGGAAGAATAAAATAATATAGCTGCTCAGCAGCTAGCTAACAGCTTGGGATGCAGGTAATGTAAGGCCACTCCTCATTATATGCTTTTTCCCACCTTCTTCATTTGGAGATGGGTAAGGGGAAAATGTGGTATTTCCTGAAAATGACTGTCTGTGGTAGGGAGAGGTGGCAGTTTTGCAAAGGCGGTTTGGCGATATGTCTATATTTAATGTCTAAGTGTTGCTATGGAGAAGCTGGATGGAGGCCACCAGGAAAGAGTACCTGGTTGAAAAGGGACTGTGGCCCCAGGCAGAGGTTCCTGTGGGGCTTCCTGCTTGCCTGGGTGGCTTGACATTGGGGTCAGCTGGACCCCGGGGGAGGGCTGTCCCTGCAGGTAGGACACAGGCAGCTGTCACCTGCCCTGCTGCCTCTGCAGAGAGGATGGTCAGGGTGAGGAGTTACTGGGGGTTCTGAGCAAGGCAGCAGCATCCATAGCGAGACCTGCACTGACAAGGAGCTGTCCCCGTGGCTGTCCCCTCTATGTGGTGAGCCTGTCTTTAGAAAATAAATAAATTTTAAAATCTCTCAGTTAACAAAAATGTTTCAGGTCTTTCAGGTTTTTCCCTGTGATTAGGTCTAACAAGAAGGAAGACACAGCAGAGGATTTATGAGTATCTGCTTGCTGATTTCAACTTTACCTCTGTTGTAACAGAAGATCTTATGCTGTTACTCCTGAGTAACAGCAAGCAACGGCAGAAATCGTGATGGAGGAAAACGTGATCTGAACCTTGACAGCATTGCCATAGTAATGGGGGACTTGCCAGCGAATGCTGCAGGCTGGTATTGCGGGCAGTGTGGCACTGTGGGCAGCATGGCTGGTGGGATGCAGAAGCTGTCATTTCCCCTGGGGAAGCCAGAAGGAACCTCAGGGGGTCTCTAGGAGGTGATGGCAGTATGAGAGGCAGCTCTGGGAAATGAAGATCCCTTGGACAGAGGTTGGTCTTCCCTGCCTCCCCTCCTATCTTGCTTCACATCCACAAGGAGCCACAGCCTTGGCCACAGCCCCATCACTGCTTCCAGACTGTCCTTGCAGCATGGTCGCCTGTCCACCCAGCTGCTGCTCAACCACGAAGGCCACATTTAGCTTGGTTAGTCATGCTGGTGGGAAGCAGCAATTCCCCTTTGTGAAATAACACCAAGGCTCGAGCTATGTTTTAATTCTTCCCCCAGGGCATCAAACCCAAACCTTCACACATTGCTCATCCAACCTAAAAAAATCACTGGCCACAACATCTGCTGACCAAGCCCCCACAGCATCTGCCCTGGCCGAAGCAGCTCCTGATCATCCTGATTCCCTTTCCCAGCCACCTGCCTGCCAGGTTTTGTTTGAAGAAGGAAGAGACCCTGTCCCAGAGGGGCCACGCAGAACCCTGGTTCTTGCCCTGATGATGGTTGTGGTTGGGCTTCAGCTCTGAATGCAGCTCTGGGGGCCTTTGTCCCAGCAGCTTCCTGGGACCTAACTGCTCTGTGGTATTAGAGAGAGACAGCACAAAACTTTCCAGGTGAGCAACATGCTCTAGTTGCAGATGTTCCTGCTCACTGCAGGGCATTTGGACTAGATCACTTTTCAAGATCCCTTCCAACCCAAAGCACCCTATGAATCGGGTCCTTTGGGGCAGCACAGTTGGGATGGGAGTGGCTTTGGCTGGAGGTATCTCTGGCAATGGGGGTGGTAAGGGCAGCAGTGTTGGCCAGGAATAACCTCACTGCCCCAGAGCTGCAGCCCAGGGGCCGAGGAGCATGGCTGCAAAGCAGCAATTTATTTAATGCTGCTGTGCTCTAATTACCAGCAGCATATTTACCCCCATCGCTGTTGTGCTGTATGGAGAAGGGTCCTGCCATTGGCCTGTCGTGTGCCTGCAGGGTGGGGGTGCTCCCTTCACAGCCATGTGAGAGGCAATATAGGAAAGACTAAAAATAAGCCAGGGTAAAAACAGTCCCATGTGTGCTTGCTTCCTATGGGAAACTAGGGGAATTTTGATATAAAATGAAAAATGAGAGTGAAATTTACTCTCACAGATCAACTGCTGGAAACCACAGCCTGTCTCTGAGTGGTGGAAAAAACACTTTGGGTCCAGTACTACCCATGGGCACCTTCAGCTGAAACAAGTGACCATCATTGCACGTGGGAAGCTGTCCCAGTGGCACCCAGGTGCTCTGGGCATCGCATCTGGGCTGATGTACATAGCACAGAGCTGGGCTTCACAGGCAGCCCCATCATTGTGGAGATCCTGGAGTGGCCTCCAAGCTGGAGCAGGGGCTGTAAGGTCTGGCCATCGGCTGCACCCCTAGGTAACCACTCCTGTTTAAGAGGCAAAGAGAAAAGCTCCAGTAAGAGCTGCAGTGCTTCTGGTCCCTCGTGCTCTCAAGGGCACCATCACTGCTTTGGCTGCCATGAAAGGCAGCTCAAGGACCCAGCTGTAGGTGCAGTTTGCTCAAGTCCTGCTGTAGCTCCAGAAAGCTGCAGGCTGAGCTTTGAAATCCAGCAAATGCTGTTCTGCCCTGAATACAGACAGAGTTATTGCTCACCCAAATAGGACAAGGTGGATAAAAATCTGCTATTAGGATAAAAAAAAGTTGTGGTTTTGCATAGCAAGATGCCTAGTCTGGATTAAAGATGTCACAGGGTAGGGACTCCATCTCAGCACATGCCAATTCCCAACATATGTAAATGCACCCCTCTATGTTCTTCCCTCTTTTGTAATTTCTCTTAGCTGCTGGAACCTTCCTTTCTGCCCAGGTAAGCCATTTGGTGCCTAAGCACATCTTAAGCTTCTGAGGTTAGGTCAGCTTCCGAGGTTAGGTCAGCTTCCGAGCTGACCTAACAATTTTTTTGTACTCAAAAGGAAACATAAGAATTCATCCATAATTGCACTAGTGGGAGAAGTAAACATTAATGGTGTTATAATGGGAACACAACCCCACCTCGATTTGTATGTGGCCCCACCATGCATCGGGGGCCCTAGGTGTTACAGGTGGCTGTGTGACCCTTGGCCCAGACTACAGGAGCTGACAGCTGGGGCTGCGGCTGCTGCGCAAGGCTGGGCTCTGCTGACCCACAGCAGCATGGCATTAAAAAAGATCTGGGCAGGATTCCTGCTCCTGCCATGCAGGCTGGTTGTGCCAGTGCTGCCAGTTTGCGTTTGGCTTTTCTTTGCATTGTTTCCCAGGGAATTTTATTGTGCAGCAAGCAGCACAAGCCCATGTGGGCTGGGCAGTGAGTCGTGGGCATGCCCACAGTGTCAGAAATCACAGCTTCCTCACTGCAAGGTGTGGAGGGGCTCCTCTTTCCCTCTGTATGATGCAGGTGCCTCTGGCTTCTTCACAGGTACTTGGGTCCATCACAAGCTCATTCACAGAATCCCAGCATGGTCCCAGGGACCTCCAGAGATCATCTTGTCCAACCCCTCTGCTCCAGTGGAGCCACAGAGCAGAGTACCCAGGATCACAGTATCCAGGCAGGTTTGGAATCTCTCCAGAGGAGACTCCACAACCTCTTGGGGCAGCCTGCTCCAGTCGCTGGCACTCTCAGAGCAAAGAATTTTTTTCTCCTGTTCACGTGGAAGCACCTGGGTTCTAGTTTGTGTCTGTTGCCCCTTGTCCTGTCACTGGGCACCACTGGCAAGACCCCATCCTCCTGATCCCCACCTTTTAGATATTGATCAGATCCTCTTTGAGTCTTTTTTGTGCATGGGCAAAGCTGACTCCTGGAAAGGGTGACAGTCTCTTTTTTTTTGTCTAGGTATCAAATGAAACAGCCTTTTCTCTGTCACTTCCTTGCTCCATGGAGGGCAGGGGTTGAGACTTAAATCTGCACCATTGCAACTCCCCTGGAAAGTTCTCCAGGATCTGTTGCTCAAAACAGGGCTAAGAGATTGGCTATGACTCACCCATCCATTTGACTCTTGCTCTTTCAAAGGGCTGACTTAGCATCCAGTTGTGTTTCTATTTAACTCTTTGCTCTGGTGGGAAAAGACCAGACATTGCTTTGGCTGACTGAAGAAAAAACATTCTTCTGTCTACCCAGTAGTGTTGATCAGTTTGAGGGTAGGAAGGATCTGCAGAGGCATCTAGACAGGTTGAATCGATGAGCTGAGGCCAGTTGTGTGAGGTTTAATAAGGCCAAGTGCTGGGTCCTGCATTGTGGTCACAACAACCCCAGGCAACACTACAGGCTTGGGGCTGAGTGGCTGGAAAACTGCCTGGCAGAAGAGGACCTGGGTATACTTGTTGACACTCAGTTGAACATGAGCCAGCAGTGTGCCCAAGTCGACAGGAAGGCCAACGGAATCCTGGCCTATATTAGAAATAGTGTGTCCAGCAGAAGAAGGGAGGTGATTATGCCCCTGTACTCAGCACTGGTGAGGCCACACCTCAAGTACTGTGTTCCATTCTGGGACCTTTACCACAAGAAAGACATTGAGTTGCTGCCGTGAGTTCAGAGCAGGGCAACCAAGGGTCTGGAGACCACGTCTTATAGGGAGAGACTGAGAGAATTGGGATTGCTCAGTTTGGAGAAGAAGATGCTGAGGGGAGACCTTATTGCTCTCTACAGCTACCTGAAAGGAGGTTGTAGTGAGGTGGGTGCAGCTTCTTCTCTCAAGTCAATAATGACAGGAATACAGGAAATGGTCTGAAGTTGCACCAAGGGAAGTTTAGATCAGATATTAGGATGAATTTCTTTACTGAAAGAGTAGTCAGGTGCTGGAACAGAATGCCCAGGGATGTGGTGGGATCACCATCCCTGGAGGAATTCAAGGAATGTGTAGATGAGGCACTTCAGGACATTCTCTGCTGGGATGGTGAGGTGTTTCTTGGTTGGTTTTTGCTCCCCCCTGCTAGTTTTTGCTTGTTTGTTTGGTTAGGTGTTTTTTGGTTTGGTTTGATTTTTTTCTGTTTTGGTTTGGGTTTTTGGGTTGTTGTTTTTTTTGATGATTGGACATCATGATCTGAGAGATCTTTTCCAACAGTGATAATTCTGTGATTAGCTGTTTCTCTTTGGTGCAACAGCCTGCAGTGTCTCATCTTGTTATATTTCCAATAGGAGTGTTTGATTGCTATGGAGACATCGCAATGGGACCAGAGACATCCTGGGCTTCCCTTCCTGTTTCTTGTTTTTTCTTCTAACTGGCAACCAACATGGCCTGTATAAAGCAGGGAAGAATTATTACTCACACCAGCCAGGCTTCCCTGCATAACGTACAGTGGTGGAGAGAGGCTGAAGTTATGATTGCCCTTCACATGGTCCACCTGTCTGAGACCTAATGGTAGTTTATTAAACCTTACTGGAGTCTGAATTCAAGTATTTCTCTTAAAATCTGCTCTTTATGGGCTTTATTGCATTTTAGGAGCTCAATAAAAACAGTCATTTAAACTGAAACAGAAGAAGAAACATGGTCATTACATCACATTCCTTTCTAGACTGGCACATGTTAGAACTGTTCTTAATTAATAGCACGATGGGAAGAAAAATAAAAGGGAAATGTTAAATCAAGATTGTGGACAGATGTAGAGGAGGAGCCCCATGAAGGAAGATGTCCACAAAATCTCTCCTAACACGCAGTCTCCAAAGAGAGGACTTTGGAGCCAAGGTCTGGCTAGATCAGCCCCCACATTGAACTAAGCTGTGGCAGGACGGGATATTTTAGTGGTGCCAATATGTGAATGCAGGATGAGGGAAGGACAAGAGCAGATAGTCTTGATTTAAATGGAGAACTTTCTTGTGAATCTGTCAGACTTGCCTGCCTCATGAACAGTGGGGTTTAGTTTCTGACTAGAACTTTATTTCTCTTTGACTGGGTGAATGCCATTTTGCAAAAGGAGAAAAGACAAATCACAGCATCAGGGAAGATCACTACCAGCATCAGGCAACATGTGGCCAGCCATTGTGAGATCCTGCAGCTCTGTTTGCTAAAAGGGATGTTCTGGGTCTCACTGGATGGAGACAAGGTCTGGTGAAGTCCAGACTAGTTCATCTAGAGAAACCTATGCGACATGCCTCAGCACAATGACCTCTTCCTGCTGTTACACAAGGCTTTTTGATGTCTACTGGAACAACCTGTGGTTTTAGGCTGGAAAGGTGCTCCCCATCTTTGCTTCATCTTACATGTGTAAATGGAGGAGAAATGGGGAAGATACCCTTTGATAGCTTCTCTTTCCTAAACTTTTAAGACATGATTCCTTCTCACAGCAAAACATGTTTTTTTTAATGTGTTGTCTTTGTTTTGTATGCTTGGAGAGAGCACTGGCACACACTCCAGGAAATTAGCTCTTAACTAAAAGCATTTATGTAATTGGGGAGGGAGGGGGAGGTGTGCGTGAGCTGACTTTGGGGAAGTTCAGTCTACAAAAACAAACCTTGCTAACTACACTTGGTTCTCATTAAGGAAGATAAATCTGTCAGTAAGAGGCTAAATTTACCGAGAGTGTAACCTCCTGCCCCTCACCCCACCAGCGATGGTCAGGCTGCATTTATTTCTATTGGGCAAACTCCAGAAAGCATAGGGAGGTGAAAAACAATCCCCAGAAATGTGAAAAATGTGGAATGGAGTGGGGGCGGAAGGAGGAAGAGTGGTGGAAGAGAAGATTGAGCGACCAATAGCAACAAAATGGGTATAATTTCAGCTCTTTTGCTGCTTCCATGTCTGAAATAAGAAAGCCCAAGATGCAGGCTGAAGCCCAAGATGTACATGCTGAAAAGGCAGTGAAGGGAATCTCGTCTCCCTAGCTCTCCATCAGAATTGTATAGGTGGGATCCTTGCAATTTCAGAGCTGAAAACACTGTGCTAAAACTAAAATGCAAAAGTGTACATGTCACCAAAGCCACCACTGTGTTGGCCTGTATGGCCAAGGTGCAGATAGCTCTCTGTAGTCACCTGCCATGAGACCAGAGCTGGCCTTTGACATACAAGGCATTTGCTGTGTTAGACTAGTCAGAGGATGTGAGGAGATTTAGAAGGACAAGGAGGCAGCAAATGTGAAGACACAAGGTGAGTCTAGCAGTTGACTGAGTAATGGTCTAGGTGGGAGAGAGATGAATTTACAGTGGGAGCTGCTGGAGAGGGATATCTTCAGTACTGCTTACACTTACCAGTGTCACCTGCAGGGCCCTTTCTTACTGAGACACAAGAGCTGTTGTCACATGTCACTGGCCAGAGCAAGCTGATTTTGGATGTGTTAGCCTGCCTGCTGCCACCAGATGGTCCTACCTGTGTGTGACTTGAGACATGTGCTAGGGGTGCCCGATTTACTGCTGACCTATCTGGTTTTGTTTTCTCAACAATTTGCTCTCTTCAAACCTTTATTTGCATCCTGTAAGGAGCTGCTTTTGGTCACACTGGGTGTTTCTTTTTGCAGTGAAAGAGTGTGATGTGTTTGGCCCTGCCAAGGAAGAGATTTGTGAGCAAAGACTCCCACCTGCAGCGGCACCGATGAACCGTATCATGGCAATGGCACCTCACCCCCAAAATCATGTACACTGTGATAGCCCCAGCTTGCATGGACAGCTTCCTGTGACAACCTTCCTGTGGGCTCACAAAGGTGCCCATCTATCTGTGCTACCATGACAGTTGCCATTTTGATTATTTTGTCAAGAAATAAGATGGTTATCTCCTGGATTAAAGTAGCTACGAACCAAGCTTTCTAACAGGTGAGTGAGGGACAGGGTGACATCCATAGTACATGCTTCCCGTCCATACAACTTAACCTCTCCTGCAGGGATAGATCTGCTGAGGATAGTATCTCATGGACACCATCACAGATGTCTCATGGGCTCTAATCTGCTGTGGGTGGGCACTAGAAAGGACACCATGCATCCAAAGCAATCTTTCTCCAGCATGGAAGGAATGCATGCATGGTTATGATTCAGCTATCTACTCAAATCAGTCATGGCTTTTGATTAATCAACAAGCCACTGACATCCATTGGCCATGAGCCAGAAAACAGGTGGTTCTGTTTTTTAGCTGTCTAGAGCAATGCTTTTTTTGTGGAAGAACTGCCAGGAGAGGGGAAATAAACCTTGCTCATGTGCTCACTGGTGAACAGAGACCTCTCACTTCCAAGCTTGCTCTTGGAACTGTTTGAACTGTCTGTTTCCTTCTGAGTCTTGGGGATATCAAAGCTGGGAAAGCCATGCTGACACTAAAAGGAAGGCTTGACTCCTGAAGAGCCCATCACAACTTGCTGAACTTCTATGGAACATGTGAGTATGATGATAATAATATTGCACTGCAGCATCTAGAAGGCCACCATTTTGTAGATTAAGCATGAGAAGCCCAAAGGAGGTCAGAAAAACAAACACAGCAAACAATGAAGTGGGGCCAGGTGCTTGGTTGGTGTAAAGCAGTGCAATGATGTTGGATTCAATGGAGCTGGGTGGACTTCTGCTGGTTGAGGTTTTAGATCTGCTGGCAGGGCACTCTTGTGCTGCCTTGTTCTGGTAGCTTTGTCTCTCTCCAGTGGTCTATGAAATCTATACAACAAGGACATGCTTTTTTAACACACTTTGGAGCTGCCAAAAGAAACTCTTTCAAAGATAGAGACAAAAAAATGCATTCAAATATTGGCTTGTGCTCTGGCTGCTGCATTTCCTCTGACTATCCCTAGCTGGACCTTGATAAGCTTGATTTCTTTGTCACTTAACTCTACCTCCTCTTTAATAAGATTTTGACTGAAATGAGCCAAGCTGGGCTCCTGACTGTGGGAGAGCAGGGCAGCTGTACTACTGATGTCCTGTAAGAAGGTAGCCCAAGGGACAGCTGCTCCCATCTGTGTCAGGAGGCAGGAACAGGCAGGTTCAGAGCCTGTCTGAAAAGGAAAGGTCTCCTAGATCTTCAGAAGCTTGCAGGAACACAGGTTGCTCTGACTCACCTGGTGCACCCTGTGCCTGTCCCTTTCAGGCACTTCCAAGTGAAAGAAAGAGGCAAGATTGATGACCAACAGCAAACCCAAGGCGGTGATGACTGCCTTACCGAACACCACCATACAAGGACCAAAATCCTCCCTTGAGCTTGAGCCAGAGACAGGGTTGGTTGATGGATGTCTATGTGTCACTGATGCCCCTTGCCTAGCCCAAGTCAGAAGAGAAAGGGTGGGGTGTTTCAGTCTCCCACCATTATAATTTATTGATGTTCAGTGTGCAATAATACACCTGTCACCAGTTTCCCTCTTAAATTTTCCCTTCTGCAATTTCATCTGCTCTTTTCATGTCCCCTGACAAACTCTTAAAACATGTAAGCTTTTGCTATCAGTCTTCAGATAAGCTGTCTTGGATTTCTTGCTTTTGTTTCTCACTCCAAAAAGCCTCTGTTTGGTTCCTCTGATTTTGCTCCCCATTTTTAAAATGGGTTTGAGATAGATGAAGTAAATTCATCTGATGCTCCAGAAAATGTCTTTCACTAAAAGACGTAGTCAATTTTCAATTCCAGACCGGGCATCAGTAACAAGATGATCAGCATGGGACATCTGTAGTCCCCATTCTAGAAGAATCTCATGTTTATTTTCTCTTTGGTGGCACAGCCTTTGTTGTGAAATGTCTAAGAAATATCTTGGATCTGGGCTGCTGTAGAGCAGAGGAGCAATGGATTGTCCATCTTTTCTGTAGTTGTGTCTGTATGGCTCAGTAGAGAATGGACCTGGTGCTCAGAGATGTTCTTTCCATCAGGACAGTTCCTGCAGCATGATGAAGCTCAGAGGTTGTTTTGAAGTGAGTCATAAAAGTGGATCTGCATTAGAGTTTGAAGGAGTTTGTTATGTTTTTTGGAAGGAAGGCCTCATTTAAAATGTAACAAGGAGGATATCCTGACCCAGCCATGGAGAGAGGGTCAAATCTGGATTTTAGATCTTTTATGTCAAGCTGCCTCAGACACAGGAATGAGACTGTGCCTTTCTGCTTCTGTATGTTTTGGGGAAAGATGGGGGAGGGTTTTTCTTTAAGTTAAAAAAGAGTGGAGACAATATACATGTGCTCCTCTATTTCCCCATCCTCTCTGGTAAAACCAATCATATTAACATGTGTAAAAATGATTTAAAACACGGCCTTTACATTTACGTCTTATCCAGGCAAGTTGAGGCAATACTAGGGGGTATGTAATCATACAATCATAGAATCATCTTGGTTGGAAAAGATCTTTAAGATCAAGCCCAACTGTTGACCCAGCACTGCTAGGTCACCACTAAACCATGTCCCTCAGCACCACATCTACACAGCTTTGAAATCCTTCCGGGGATGGGGACTCCACCACTGCCCTGGGCAGTCTAGGCCAGGCCTGGACAACCCTTTCAGTGAAGTTTTTCCTTATGTCCAACCTAAACCTCCCCTGGTGAAACTTGAGACCATTTCCTTTTGTCCCTCCACCCCACTGAACTGCCACTGTATGGTGAAGGCCCCCTGATTCATCATAGGAAAGAAATAGAGTTTTGAAAGGTTTATTTTCCAAAGAGGCAGGAGGAAGGTGCTATGGTGACGTGGTGACTGGTGACGTGGGCTCAGCACATTGGCCCATGCAAGGGAATAAGGGGCAGTGGTGGGGTTGCCTCACCCGCACATGGCTATGTGAGGTAAACTCATCCCTCCTGCCTCTCCTCAGCGATGCTGGCCTGAAAAGCACCAGGGGAAAATCAGTACAAGGGCTGGAGCTCTGCTCTCTGCTCCAACAGTCCAAGGCCTGCTGCCTTTTGGAAAGGAGGTAGGTGGTGATGGTTGGGTGTCACACTGTGGTGATCCTGCTTCCTGGTTGTCCTCAGAGGGCAGAGGGAGATGGCTGTCTGTTTCAGTCCTTGTGGCGACCACCATGGAGGGGTGCTGGGCCTGGTCATAGTGGGCCATGCAGGGACAGTGGGTCATAGCCATGTCAGGAGTGGCAGTCTTCCCTTGCTCAAGATGGCTTCCACATCCTGTGGGTAGAAGGTGCTGCCACTGCCACCGACCCTGGAGCAGCAAGGAGTTGCAGCTCCACAATCCTTTGCTGTGGCTGCCGCCATTGCAATTAAAAAACCTAATTGTGAGACTGTAAAGTAACCTAAACCGAAACAACCCCCACGTGCACATTTATTGCAATTATCCAACAAATTTGTAGTTAATTAAAATACTGTAAGGGCTTGGAAAGAACTGTAAGCTATAGGCAAGTCTTCTGAATGTTCGTGAATGGGTTTCATTAGAACTAGACGTTTTAAAATATAATTACAATAGTGTGATATAAGGGCTCTCCCTGTGAAGGGGTGTCATGTAGTGGGGTGATGGTGATGCTGCAAAATGTGCTATTACATCCACTCCTCATGGCTTGTATGGGCCTGAATGTGGGCTCCTCAACTTGATGCTTCGGCCAAGTCAAGGCCTCAGGTTAAATAGCTCAACTTCCTGTTGGAATATTTTCAGTTTCCTTTCTTGGGATTGGAAGGACTGGGTCTGTGGTAAAACAGGTTGTCCCCATAGATTAAAACAGTGCCTGGATTCTTCATGGGCTGCAATATCTCCCCAGGGTGGTTTCCAAGCCTCAAGAAGCAGCCCAGAGCTCCATGCTGCTGAAGCCTACACAAAGTCATCATGGTCCAAGCTGCCTGTGAGGGAATCAGACAGAAAACAGCATTTCTTCTGGGGCAGCCAGTGCCTTGAAATGTTTCCCCTGAGCAGGCCATGTAGGGGAGCCTTTGCTCACATTGCTTGTGCCAGGGTAGGAAGGAAGCTACGTTGCTTGACCTGTCACCTTCTGTAGCTTATGGGGTGGCTTTTGTGGTTTTGTCCTTCCCACAGTACTTGACTTGGTGCTAAGGTCATCCCTTTTACCTTTTCCAGAGTGGATACACTGACCTGAGTGAAAAATCTCTGAGCTTCTCTTCCTGCTGTGTGCTGGATGCAGAAGCAGATGGTCCCATGCAGCCTCAATCCACCAAAGCTGGTGTTGGGATGGTGCTTGGTAAGTCCTGTCTGAACAGAGGGCTGCTGGGAGCACAGCTGTGGTCCAGCTCTCCCACCACCTTGGCTTGCTGGCGCATTTCCTTGATAAATAAGCTGCTATGTTGAGGAGCAGAGTAGGGAAGATAAACTATTGCCCAGACTGCACACAACAGCTGTGATCTTGATGTGGGCCTCCCTCAAGGCTCAGGCACTCACTCTTGGTGGGGGAGAAGGTCTTGCTTGGTAGGGGATCTGCAGCCTCCTCCCCTAGACCTCAAATCTCCAAGTGTGCTCGAAAAAAGGGTGCTCTCCTGCAGAGTTTGGCTCCGTGATCATCTGTGGCTGTCTACCCTGTGTTGCCTCTGAAACTTGTCGCAGGGCTGCTCTGGTTTCATTGCCATCTGAGTGGTTTTAACACTGGCCAAAGGGTGTGAGGGACAGCTTGTGTCCCTAAAGCTAATCTATTGACCTAACTGATGGCAGGCATCTGCTGAGGGTAACATGCAGGTAATTTTTCATGTCCATCTTGAACTGCATATGGATAAAATTAGGGAAAAGTGAAGAATGGAAGAGAAACAGACTGTTTCTTTGGGAACAAATGAGTGTATTGAAAGGGAAGGGGAGGGAGGAGATACTCAGCCCTTTTCCCAGCTCCCTTGCAGATTGAATAAGATGTCCAGTGCTCCAAGTACCAAATGGTCTCAATTTGCTCCTGCGTCAAATAAAGCTGGGTCTCAGTTGGCTGGGGCCTTGGCAGAACCATGAGGATGCGTTTCATAACAGCAGCTCTTGTCAAGAACAACAACAACAACAGCATCAAAAACCTGTTGAAACTGCGCTATGCTCAGAACAGAAAACACATGCAAAGAGGAAAAACTCCTTCAATGGAAAAGCCAATGTAATTAGCCCTAACAAGCTCTGCAAACCAGAGGCAGCCAAGCAATGGAAGAGGGGAGAAACAGTCCAATATAATTTTATAGGCAAATGTAAATGGGTCATTAGCTGTCTTCGAACAAAATGTTCCTCTGGTGGGGAAAGCAAAGGGACAAGCCTGGCTGTAGAAAATAGTGCAGAAAGCCTGGCAGAGCTTCCTGTGAGATGCTGGATGAAAAGATTGCTTTGCTTTCTCTTGTTGAAAGGAGAGCTCCCAGGACTTCTGTCTTCGAGTTGGGGTTAGGGTGGTAAGGCACAGGCACTTGGAGCTCCTGCCTGTCTGCCAACAGCATCCTGGCTTGTATCAGCACTAGTGTGGCCAGCAGGACTATGGAAGTGATTATGACCCTGTACTCAGCACTAATGAGGCCATTCCTCAAATCCATGGTTCAGTTTTGGGCCCCTCACTCCAAGAAGTTCACTGAGGGGCTGCAGTGTGTCCAGATAAGGCAATAAAGCTGATGAAGGGTCTAGAGCACAGTTCTGGTGAGGAGCAGCTGAGGGACCTGGGGTTGTTGATCCTGGAGAAAAGGAGACTCAGGGGAGACCTTCTCACTCTTGACAACTCGCTGAAAGGAGATTGGAGCCAGGTGGGGTTGGTCTCCCAAGGAACAAGTGATAGGACACGAGGAAATGGTGTCAAGTTGCACCATGGGAAGTTTAGGCTGGACATGATGAAAAATTTATTCCCTGAAAGAACTGTCAAGGCCTGGTGTAGGCTGCCTAGGGCAGTGGTGGAGTCCCCATACCTGGAGGGATTTAAAAGTTGTGTCAATATAGTGCTGAGAGACATGGTTTAGTGGTGACCTGGCAGTGCTGGATTAATGGTTGGATGTGATGATACTTGTCTCTTCCAACCAAAATGATTCTATGATTCTATGACTGGTCAGGTGAAGCTGGATTGCTCTCTAAGGTGGTTAAAGTCAAGTGTGAGCCTCTCCACATCATATTCTCCATCAGTAGAAGTATTGACCTGCTCCCTTGGCAGTCATCAGGGGAGACATTCGGACTTCTCTCCTGATGTTAGAGCTCAGCTGGAGCAGTGGAGTAGTGAGAGGAGTTGCTGTAAAGCAGTAGTGGTGATAACACAATGAGGGAAGTGTGCAAACCCAATGCATGCTTGCCTGTGCTCTGAATCACAACCCACCTAAATCAATAGTGCCTGATCCTATCCTACTGCCCTGACACTCACAGCTCTTCCCCTCTCCAGTGCAAGCTGGATAGGAGTGCCACAGCATCCAGCTACTGTTTCTAGAACCTAGCAAGGAAGAACCTTTGGATTTTCTGGTTGAGATTAAACTCAAACCCTGCTTCTGGACTCAGCAGGAGACCAGCGTGTTTCCACATTGTGAATAAATATACCCTAGAAAGGGTTGCCCTGGTGAATTTTGCTTTTGTCTTGAACTTTTTCCAGTTTCCCTCAACACTAAAGGCACATTCAGAAATGGTTTCAAAAGGGGGAACAAACTGAAGAGATGGGCTTGGTTGCTGCAGAGCCTGTTTGATACATAACTATCAACTATCCCGTGTGGCCAGGTGAAGGCCACTCAAACCAGCATCTGAAGCTCTATATACTAGGAGCAAAGACCTACCTAAGGCTGCTGTACCTCTGAGGTTCTAGCTTAGCTTCCAGCACATAGCGTCAGGATTTTGGGGTATGTCCTGGAAGTTTCCATCAAATCCCAGCGTTTAACAGACATTGTTAGATTTATTGTCTTCAAGTGGGTCTAATTCTTTTTGAGCCCTCTTGTATTCTTGACCTCCACAAAGTCCTGTGGTAATGGATTTTGATGTTTAACTGTGTGCTGAGAGAAAAAAAGATGTTTCCTTTTGCAGTGTTAAACCCATTGCCCAGTCCTGCTGCTGCAGGTCCCTTAGGCCTTGGACTGAACAGATTAATGACTGGCTTTTGTACCCCTACACATTTGGTTTTCATTGTGACTGTCCTGTACATTTGCTCTCTTCATTCCCCTTCTCTTCATGCCTTCTCCGGACCCTTCCTGTACACGCTGAAGAACAGCATCCTAGCAGTACTTGGTTGACCACCATTTCAAAGACCGCTTTTTTTCCCCCCACACTTTTTCTACCATCTCTCTTTTGTGTTGAACCTTAACTTAGTTACGTTAATAGCCTTCAAGGGATCTTGCAGAAAGTTATTTGAAAACATAACGCAATATATACCATTTTAAACCTGCATCTTACCCTCTGCTCTCTTGCAGTTCCTTCCATCTAGCTTGGCATAAACTCCAAGTAAAGCCCAGGATTTCTCCTGAAGCCCTCTTCAGATGTTGTATTTGCCACTGTAGATTTTTTTGATGTGAACCTGAGCAGCACTTTTGCTATTCATGTTTGGGCTCTGTCAGAGCTGTCAGGTGAATTACAGCCTGGCCTTAACAGATGATTTGTATTATCTGCACCTTGGCTTCAGACAGATCAGGTTTCTCATGACCCCTTTATAATGGACACAGATTGAAATTAGCTTTTCAGTGCTGGCCTTGTTTTCCTGTGTGTGTTTAACAATAGCTTCCCATGCAAGCGTGTGATGTGAGCAGGGTGTTGGAACAGAGTTAGCAAAAAGAAGTGTTCTTCTTCTTAACCAGCAAGTTTGCTTGGATTGTTTGTTTCTGGTCTCCCCATGGAAGATCTGAAAGTTTCAGTTTACTTATCCTGCAAGAAGGGTGAAACAGCTGGGTTCAGAAGAGCAGTACCTCCTGCTCACTCTCTCTTAATATGTTTTTAATTGACTCATAATACTCTAGGTCTTACTCTGCAGTATTGTCAACAGCCTGTTTCCAAACAGCTGTCTCTGTCTTTCGCTCAGAGAGAACCCACAGAGAGGGAGGAGGGGAGACCTCCCCATTGTCATTGTGCAGCAATGATGGATAGTTTTAGTCCTATTATAAATTTAAAATACTTCCACTTGCCTATTACAAAGGGCAGATTAGTTGCAGATACCAAGCATGCCTTTCTCAGTTTGGCAGTGAAGTCAGTACCCACTCAAGCACCCTTCTGAGCCCAACCCTGAAGATACAGAACAGTTGAGTTGAAAGTTTCCTGTGTACCTGCATTAGGGTTTTTTGTTTTTTTTTTTATATTTTATTTTTCTGTAGATGGTGATGCATCTGGGTGCTTCCTCACACCTGAAACTTTATAAGAAATTTCCTGTGATCCTCTATAGCTACAGGGAGATGTTTTACAAACTGATCTGGCCTAAAGTCTCTGCTGGAACTTTCCAGGAACACAACCTTGATAAACATGGCTGGGCACCAGTTTGCACCTGAATGTGCAGTAGCCAGATAATGAAGCCCTCTTGCCAAGGAAAAAAGACCAGCTCTGATCTTTAGTGGAGAAAGAATTTAATTCTGAAGTTTCTACATGTTTTAACAATGACTTTAAGGAAACTGAAAAACTGACCCTGGGAGGTCCCCAAGCAGATGCCATTGAGAGCAGTGGGAACTAAAGGACACCACTGAGGTTGTCCAGATAACATGCAGCCCGTGTTCCACCTTGGATCACTGTTGAGGTTTAGCCCTTCAGAGGACTGGGAACATCACCTTTGAGAAGAGGTGCCTCAGAGCAATCTAGCTTGAATACTGCCTCTGTTGCGTGCATTCAGGGAAATCTTTGGGCACAGGTATTGTTGGGATGGAGAGATCCCACTGTTGATCTTGCTGTCATTAATCCAAAGCTGGGCATTTGTAAAGGATCTGCGGGAATCAGGAACTCAGATCCAGTGGAAATTGACAGCTATATCGTGGTTAGCTCAGTTAAGGTCTCCTGGGGATGCCAGTGAAACTTCTTTATGTGTTCTCAGCAGAAAGGAGAGTAACGTGGGCACAGAGGTGCAACATACTGGGGAGGAGAAGTGCATCTCTAGCTACCTGCAGTTTTTGAAACCTTCCTTTCATTCTCTTTGCTGTCTGAATCCTTGATGCTAAAAAAATCGGATTTTTAAATACTGTAGTTTAGTCCTGCTTCAGATCTTTCTTCATTTCTGTGGGTTTTTTTTGCTTTGTTTGGTTTTGTTGGTTTTTTTGTGGGTTTGGTTTTTTTTGTTTGTTTGTTTGTTCTTCCTGGCTTTCTCTTGCTGAAGGCTTGATTTGAAGATACTGCTTTATAAGGTTCTCCAGATTTTAAACTCAATTATAGAAAATGTTCATGGCCTTATTTCCCATGGGCCAGCTCAGTGTCCAGGGGACTAGAAGGAACAGCTGTGCACTTGTGGTTATGGGTGTCAAGAGTCGCTTCATTTTCCAAAGCCAGCCCCTAGAAAAAGGGACTCTCAGTACCATCCCCAGTGCAGGGCATAACCTTTAATTCTTCTCCTCATTTTCAGGAGGGACAAGAGTTGTGAGCTGGTTGCCAACAGCTACACTCAGCTTCCTCTTCCCAATTTGAAACATGTAGGGACTGTGCTGCTAATTTAAGAGCACTGCAGTCTGGTTTTTGCAGTATTTGTTCTCTGCTCCAGTGCCTCCTTCCCACCCCAGTTCCTCATCCTTCTGTGTGGTTTTCTCCAGAGCTTATCAGCTGGTTTTCCAATCCACTGACAGACAGCTCATCCCAAGGAAAGGAAAGAAATGATACATGAATGCTGTTGCAGTCAGGGCTCCTCTCTCAGGAGTGTCAGAGCTCTGTGTAGTCCAGCAGCATGGCCATGAACCTTTCTGTGTCCCTGGTGTCTGTTTCTCAGTTGTCCCAGAAAAACAATACTTTTTGTCAGAGGTTGTTTAATGGCCCCTCCATCTGGAATGAAAGCTGTTAGCTCTGGAGAAGAAGTCAGCAAGTTTTGTGCTCGCTAAACCTGATGAACACATGCAGAAGACTTCCCACTGATGCTGTGATGCTCCTCTGGGAACGGCAGTCCAGAGGCACAGGTTTGTGCCTCTTTAGGCAAAACTTCTTGAATAACAAATAGTCGTGACCAACCTGGTTGAAATGATAGGAGATTTGGTGTATTGAAAATAACCAACATAAACTGCACAGATAAATTTACGGAGATGACCTGCTGCTTGTAAGTGGTCTCTGTTTCTCCTAGACCTCCTTCATAGTGCTTCATTCCTTCTTCCCCTGAGACTTTTAATGCCTGCAAACTGGTCTCAGTGGTTTTCATGCTCTGTCTTGAATCATGGTGCAGTCACTGGTGTCTGTTTATCTTTCCAGCCAGACTGCATCTTCTTGCAGCTCGTTGAATGAGTCTGCTGCTTCCTGTGGGGCTGATGAAATGCTGAACCACCTATCTTCTTCTTTCAGCCTATACAGAATGAGGTATCTTCCCCTTCTCTGGGTGGGAGGTTCAGTGAAACAGCTTTGGATGGTATGTCCAGATGATGCATGCTGCTGCCACAGTGTCGAAAGGGTTTGGGCGGGATATTATAATGGGCTAAAGAGACCCTTGGCTGGCTTCTGTATGCCTGCTTTTTTGACCCAACTTTTTTCTTCATCTAGAGTTGAGAGTTTGGGTAGGGTTTGCATGTCATACATACATACTATTGCTGCTTCATATTGATCTCACCACTGAGAAAATACAATGGCTTCAGGCAAGAGCATGCCCATTCTGAGCTGAGGATTAATCTGTTGATATTTTACTCTATCAGGGGAGGTTTCCATAATGCTCTCCAGCTGAGCCTGCTCATACCGAAGTATTGGCATGTTGCTCTTTAGGCAGTGAACTTCCTGGAATTTGTAGGTGGAAATCTGACTTGCTTGCATTGTCGGAGCCTGGTGATGGTGGTGGTGAGTACAGAGAACACTGCTCAAGCTGTGCTCTGCTAGCACAGGGACCTCAAATTTAATAACAGCTTTGGAGTCAACTGGAGAGCAGCTATTGTTTTCAGGGATTTTTCATGCATATATTACTTCAAGGTTTTCCCCTTCTTTCATCTTAAGTACTTGGGGATAGAGGAATGAAGGAAGCAAGCTGCCAGTTCCTAATGCGTATTTCTTGGAGCAAATGTATTAGTTTATTTTGTTTTAAACAGCTTATTGCAAATGTGGAGCAGCTGTGGATTTTGTGATGTTGCCTTTTTTTTTTTTTTTGAAACCTGGGGTCATCCTCCTATTATTTCATAGTATGCTTGCTATAGGGGAAAAATCTAACGTGGAAGAATTTCATAGCAGTTAGACACAACCATGATTTTCACTCTGCGATCTAAAAAAGTCTATTTAGTAAGCAGCCTGATGAGAAGGAATCTGGAGTTTCCTCAGGATTCCCTCTTGCCCTTCCCTTCTGAGGCTGAAATTAAGACACAGTCCCATGTATTAGATCTGTAAAGGGATTTAGATATCTAAGTCCCAGCTCTAAATACAGTCTCCTGGCCTATCTCCAGGGACATTCAATTTTCCTAGTGTGTTGTGCACTGTCCAGCAAGATTCTTAGTTAGACTTGAGTACACTCAGGATGTCTGATCTGGACATCCTTCTCATGAAGCTGGTCAGAAGGAATCTAGGGAGTTATGTAGTAGTACTTTGATTCAGGTGTATGCATTCTTCTCTTTAGGAAAAGACAACAGCATTTTTGGACCATAACACCCTAAGTGAATGTGCTGTACAAATTTGATATAAGGTAAGGTCAAGTGCTAACATGAAATAGGTAGGGCTCCAGCTCTTTGGAGGGTAGCTGGCAAGGAGGTTTATTGCTTGGTTTTACCAGAGATATTTGTCAAGTAGGAGTTATTATTGCTGCTTGGGATAGGTGGCAGTGAATATTAATTTTATACATATAATTTGCAAAGTATTTGCTAGTGCCATGTGTGGCTGAAGATGGCCTGGCAATTAATTTCTCTGAGTTATCTCAATTAGTCCTGCAAAAAGTGGAGTACTGATTGCTTACTGTTTGCTGGGCAAACACCCTGATGGTCTATGGCAACTCCTGGGGGTGGGTTACTCACTGCCCAGTTGTATATTCTCAACTGTTGTCCCTTGTTGAGAGCTGAAATCCTCCAGCGAGGCTCCTTCTTGCTGTGGGAGTGGCAGATTTCCCCATGTCTGTGGGTGTCAGTCTCCTCAGGGAGACCTGTTTTTGAACACACGTCCATTCCACAGTGGATGCAGACACCTTGTAACAAAGGAGCATACCCTGAGTATGTTGAGGAAGGAATATAATAAGCCTATCAGGCACAGCTCTTTTGTAAGCCTGGCATGTCAACCCTCACAATGTAAACATCTCTTTGAGGTGAAATGTTGCTTTTCAATTTCATAAATCTGCCGTCCCAGCTCTCTGCCAAAGTGTGGCATAAATGAGATGCCCTATATTTTCTTAATCTGTTCTGCTCATCTCCTGCAAAAGGGAGATAACTTTGCAGGGCTGTCCTGTGGTCTGTGGCCCTGGGAGTCTCAGTGGTCAGTATGCTCTACAGACAGAGCTGCCCTGGAGAAGTGTGAGCCCTCCCTTAGCCAATGCACCACTCCTCAAAGCTGATTTAGCAAGGAGATTGAATGGGAGATGAAGCTATGGCTGCTGCAATAGCTGCAAAGCCCTGACACAGTCCTGGACTCATCTCCAGATGCCTCCTGCAAGGAACCTCTGGGGACTTGCTCAAGATCTGCTGGTGAGAAGGAGGACTGGGGCAGTTTGCTTCCCAGGATTGACGTCGGCCTTCACGAATACTCTGCTACACCCCAGCTCCGCTGCCTGCACCGGGGTTCTTGTCTCTGAAGTTTGGGAATGCCGGCCTCTAACTTTTGACCTCCCACACAACTCTAATACCAAGAAACAGTGCCCTAAATCTGCTTGCAATGACAGCTCGCTGATTCCTACGGCACGGCTTGTTAAAAGATCTGAATCTACTAATAGGAATTGGCCTGATAAAACTGACTTTTTTTACCTCCCCACTTAGCAGCTCTATGCAGCCCGGGGAATCTAGAAATTAAATTGGCTTTTTTTCAAGCCTCTTCTATGCAACAGAAATGGGACCCCTGCAGTGCAGTGCAGTGTTTCCAATTATATTTTGGGGCATGTTGCTAATTTTTGGCAGACAGAGAGAAGGAGGCCAGGCAAATGGCAGGTGGCAGGCTGTTTTCATATTTCACCAGGAGCATGGGGGAAGGGAGAGGGAAGAAGAAGCTGAGCTCTGTGCCAAGAAATGTGACCTTGCGCTAGTGTGAGCTGAACAGTTTTGGCACGTGCTGTAGGATGAAGGGCTGGGCAGGGATGGCTGGGCCCGTTTACATCCCCTCCTGCTGGGAACATGCATTTGTGCAAGCAGGACTAAAATAAACATGCTTGGGCAACAGCAGCCTCCTGGTCTGGACTTGGACAGCTCTTGATTTTGTGTAGCTCCACCAAGACTAACCAGTATCATGGGGCATACTTGGGACACCGGTGTCATCTGTGGAGTCATGCTCCACCACTCTGCCATTATGTGTCTCTCTCCTCTGCCTTTGCCACACAGTAAAAACAATAAAATAAAATTGGCTTTTGTTCATTCATTTATTCATAACACAGCTAATGGATTCAAGATGGCACTACCTCCGGAGGGCCTGGATGGTTTTTCAAAGCTATTACACAATCTGTGTCTGTGTGCATGCAGCTGTGGAGTAAGGGTATTAATAACCAGAAGCTAGTACCCAGGTTTTGCATCTATTCCATATGTGTCTTCGCCCCTTAGGACGGGGACATGATGATATGAATTTTAGGAGTTAGAATTGTTGCTGTGTTTGAAATAAGCAGTCAGAGCTGGTCTGTGTTCACATGGACTAGGAGCAGGGTGACTGCCTCTCTCCAGTGATGTGTCAGCCCCAGAGGAGTCTGGGAGAAAAAACACCAGGACTCAGCACAGAGGCTTCTAGATGCTTAATTTGGAAAACAAATCCAAAAATCAAATTATGAAAGTTGTGAAAGAAAGCTCTGAGATATCTTATTCCAGGTCAATCTGAAGCTTTTCTTGAGCTGGGTCTATACTGGAGTTTGGGATTATGAATTTTGTTATAATTACTGAACTTTGTTATACGGCAGTTATTTTACTGGAGAAAACCAGAAGTTTTTCCTATTGGAAAGAGTGTAAGGAGATAGTGGAGATTGGAAAAGATTTTCCTGTAGAGCAAAAACGTCAGTGAAGAGGGCATGATGTTGTCAAGCATTTTGTTTTGGTGAAATTGCATCTTCTGGACGGGGGTGGCGATGCTGAAGGTTTATTTCATGCTGGCTTTGCTGCTGTGTGCTTTGATCTATTGTCAGAGAGCTGCAGTTGGTAGTGTGTCATGGCAACAAACAGTATTGGCTCTGGCTAACAGCAAGAGACTTGCTGGAGTGGTATGAAGTGAACATGGCTGGGGATGTTTTCCTGTCTACAGCAGGAAAACCACTATGTGACTTTTTTTTGTTGGACTTTTTTGAACTGTTTTTGGATGTCCATGGGGACTTGCAAAGCAATGATTTCCCAAGATTGCATTCTCCCTTGCTCCTAGCCGGTGCTGTTTTGCTTTTCCTCACAATGGAGGTACCCCAGCAAACAAGATCTCAAGAGCACAGCTCCACCCATAACTCTGCCTATTCAGACACTGACATTTAATCCTCAGCCTCCTTCTCCTGCTGCTGTTTTGCTGCAGGGCCAAGCCCAGATATTTTTGGCATCAATGCTAAATGTTCTTGAAATGTCTTTCAGCTGATAGCAAGCTGGCTAGTTAGGGACTTGAAGGATCCTCAGTGACCTTATTTCAGAAGCAAACTGTCAAGGTTGCAACCTGTTAATTTGCTTTCTTGAAACCTGCCTGAAGGGCCTGGTTGCTGGGGCCCTGGTCAGCTTAAATCTTGTCGGTGTTCTTTCAGGAGGTGCTACCTGAGGATAGAGGGTTATTAATAATGTCTTGTTCCACTGCTAATGGCAGTGCAGTTAATATATTGCAACCCTTGTGTTAAACATTTTCTGATCACATGTCTGAAATTAGATGACAAGCAATTTGCCATTAGACCTTCTGTACAGTGATGGGCTAAATCTAACTTTTGGTTTTGCTGGTCTACATTCAGAAACACTCTGTTGACTCCATCTGAAGGATGCTGGAGGATGCACTTTGTTTTGGTTTTTTTTTAACTGTCCCCTGTAATCCATTTGCTGTTGGTGCTGAGAAGCAGTGTGGTATTATATTTACCCTGCACGTGGTCTGCTGAAGGGAAGTCAGTCCCTTTTTATGCTAACATCTACCTTAAAGAACTGAAAAACCTTGTGAAAATCTGTGGCCCATCTGCTCTGGATTTGATCATGCAGATGCGGCATTTTATATCCATGTCGTATTGTGGCAAATCTTACTTTTCGTGAGACTTCTCACCTGTGATTGCAGCACTGCCCGAGAACACTTGTTGATGACGAACGAAGCAGTGGTCACCTCTCTCTCTCTGGAGCGCAGTCAGCAGGTGGGCCCCGCATCCTGCTTGTGGCTTCACAGCACTGAGAAGTGTGGCAAGCAATCTGCAAAAATGGTAGGCACTTGCCTGAGAACAAAGACCAGTGTCGTGATGAAGATAGCATCAGTGATGTCTGATGTGTCCACCTAGGTGGACCTATCCAAGAAGGCCACTGCCAGAAGGAATATGGCGACCATGACGGAAGTGCCACAAAAGCATACACCTGTCCAGGTCTTTGGCTGCAGGGAGTGCCTGAGCCTGTCACTCAAACAAGAGGGCAGCAGAGACACCCTCTGTGTGTGGAGTGACCAGGTGAGTGATCTTCTCAGCCTGGTGTAAGAGCTGGAAGAGGAGACAGAAAGCTTAAGGAGCATTAGGAAGTGTGGGAGGGAGATGGATCAGTGGGGCCATACAGTGAGGCAGAGGCAGCAGATGGAGGCTCCACAATAAGCAGAGGATCCTTTCTGCTCTTGCCACTAGGCAGGAGGGGACCTAAGACACAGGGTCAAGTGTTTATGGGTAAGATGTGTAACATCTGGACAGCATAGAGGTTACTGGACCTCTAAGGCTGAAGACTGCCATTCTGTCCAGTCCTATTTCCTGTTTCAGACAGTGACCAGGACCAGACTCTTAAAGACTATCTATCCTAAGAAAGGCAAATCCTTATTCCTGTTGGAATTTATTCTAAATCCTGAAGCAAGGATGAAAAAGAGAAGTTCAGGGAACACTTAATTTATGTAAAGAGTGTTGTTAGCCCCATGAATGACCAATACCACCTCAGATGTGCCTTGAGCTGAGACACATCTTTTGTTTTCCTGCTTCACTTTGACTTGCAAAGATACAGACCTAACACCTTATTGTCTTCTACCAGCTGTCCCAGTAGGGTCTTTGCTCTTGAGGTCTCTGGAATTCACTCAGGACCCTGGAGCACACTTGAATCTACAAAATCATCGGAATTCATTAGCCTGATTGCCAAAGCTGCTCACAGTCTCTGCTTCCTAATATCTTTAATCCCTGCCTTGCTTATTTCTGGAGTGAACCTCACCAAAGAGCAACACACTTACCCCAGTGCTTGTGACATGACCTGAAGCCTTGTGGCACAATAGAGATTGTGTTAAATTTTCGTCAGATAACTGCTTGTAATGTCTCTAACATAAAGACAACGTGCTTTGAGATTCTTTTGGGAGGAGGACTATATGCTTCCAATTCCTCCACCTAGTGAAGATCTTCATAGAGCTGTCCCAGTTCCAATGAAGATTGTCATAGACTTTTTAGGGTAGGATAGATAGTAGCTCTTCCCCTGTCCCCATGACTTGCAAATCTTTAACAATTCCACAAAATAAAATGGAAAATGGGTAGCTCCCTACACACAGATTTTTTTTGGTTGCTGTTGGGGTTTTTTGTTTGTTTTGGTTTGTGGTTTTTTTGTGCTGTTGTTGTTGTTGTTGTTTTTGTTTTTCAAACTGTGATTAGAAGTATGAAAGCTTCAGCTCTGCTTTCTGTAAAATGCATGTTGATGTTTACGCTGGCATTTGAACTAGAATTGAGCTATCTTCATTATGAACCAAAACGAGGTGGGGGAGTAGAGAGGGGAATATACCCCTGGAATGATAATAGCTAAGAACTTGCATGCTAATAAATTTAGGTGTTGATGTCTTGTTTTTAAGCTGTTTGGTTGCCATAGAGATGGACTGCCTGAACTCACGGGTTTCTTGTGAGAAGTTTATACACACTTGCCAAATGTTCTGTTTCTCTAGTTACCTCTCTGCTTTTTCCCATGCCACTGAGCAAAGGGGTTTGGAAGTGAAGCCCTTCCACCCTCTCTGAGCTGAGAGTGAGGGGTCTGTGGGAGAGAGGATCCCAGGAAATGGGGCTTGCTGCAGGTTCTGCAGCGCTCCTAAAATAGCTGCAGGAAACATCAGGGAGCAGCGCTGTTTACAGCATATCCCTGTGAGGCTATTTTGGAAACTAGCATATGTATTTATAGCCTATATTCCATGAAAGGATGCAAATCAATGTCAGCACGAACAGAATAAGCAAAGGGGAGCACTGACCTTGGGAAACAGTGCAGACAGAGACTAAGATTTCTCCTCTTGCTCCATAAGGACCTGCACTATAGACACCCTGGGAAGAAAGCATGCCAGGGGAGATCTGTCTCACTTGCTTCATGAACTTGGTCCACCTCTGAGTTCCACTGCTTGCTTATTCCTTCTGCCTGGGGCTCATCCAGGGCTAAAAACAGACCTTTGCGACTTGGGTACTGTCCTGCTGGGATGCTTGTGGTGAGCTGATGCTTCTGAGTTGCTTGTTTCCATGTGAAGACATCTGAGGTTTAGCAGCAGGCTATTTGGAGATAGCCCTTCTCAATTCTGGGAGTAAATTTATCTAATACTCAGGATAGATAATAGTTTTGGGGATTTGATTTTTAAGACCCAAAGAGATTGTTATCACATTCTATACATTGAAGGCCAAAGAATACCAGGATTGACTCCAGCATGTGTGCAAGGGACATCTGTTTTCCCAAACCTTTACTTCTGCTGGAGGAGGCAGATACGCCTATTCCTTTCCTTCACAGAGACTTTCCATCTCTTGGCTTAACTGACATACAGGATGTCTCATTGGGAAATCATGTTTGTGCACAGAACGTTCACCGTGAGCATTTTAATTTTGATAGACTGAAAAATAAAATAAATAGGTGATTATTGTTTGGAACAATGACTTCCCTGTTCCTGTTGTGTGATAAATTTCATCTCAGCTTTGTTTAGAAAGTAGTATTTTTACTTTGTGGTTGGAATTTCTCACTGTCAAATCATCCAGCTGCAAGCAGCCAAAAAACTCCCTGATTCATTCATGTCTGCTGCAAAGGCAATGGTGTTGCAGGGAGTCATGGAGTGTTTTGGGAGGAGTGTGCACTGGGACTAGCACTATGGCATGGGGAAGGCAATGGAGGAGCTGAAGGAATGGCTGCTAGGCAAGTGGCCCTTCAGGGAAGAGGAAACCAGTAAGATGTTGTTTTTGTGGGTCTCTAACACCCATTAGGATGTCCTTTGATGCTAGCTGGAAGATATCTGTTATTAAGGGGGAAATAAGCCCATGTAGCTATGCATGGTCGTCTTGGGAATTTGGACTTAGACTCAGATTTCTGTATCTTTTCATCTAGAAGTCACTGAAAACTCACCACTGGTGAAGATCGGTTTTTGTTTTTTGTCAGCACCTCCTCACTCACAGTGCCAACATGCACTCATTTAAAAAGGGGAAAAATGCAAAATCCAAAGCTCTGAGCATTTTTTTTTAATTTTAAAATGTAAAATATTTGGTGTCTGCTAAGCTCTAAGCTGAAAAGTTTATTGCCAAAACATTCTTTTCCAAACCCTCATTTTTAAAGTTGGTGTTTGTTAAAAAAAACCCAACCTAACAACAAAAATCCAGCATTTTTTCCTCTGCATTTTTATGCAGAAAATTATCTGCATTATTTCTTATGCTGTGCTTATCGCATCATATGTGGAAAGCTTTATCCAAAATGAGAATGTGTCTTGTTTTAAAAGCTATTTCCTTCTATTTGAAGACATTGATGTTTTTTGTCCATATTCAAGGTATGGGTTTTTTTGTGGTGGGAAAGTTTTTCCCTATGTCCTGGCAAAGATCACACTTAATAACAGGACAAGTGTTGATTGTAAGATGATGGGACAGACTGATCTTAGCCTTTGGCTGCTTTTGGAGTGTTTTGGGTTGTTATTCATCTCTGTGGCTGACTGGGAGCATTGTCAGCTTCTGTCAGCATCCCTTGTAAGGTGCCCACACTGGATGCAAGGCTTCTCCATGATGTGCTGTGCCAGAGCAGGCAGTCACCAACCTGGACAGCCCCATTGAATAATCAGTTCAGCATTATAAATCAACAACTGTAGAATCATAGAATCATTTTGGTTGGAAGAGACCTTTAAGATCATCAAGTCCAATCATTAACCCAACACTGCCAGGTCACCACTAAACCATGTTTATTTAAAATGCACCATGTCTCCACAGCTTGGAAACCCCTCCACAGATGGGGATTCTACCACTGCCCTGGGCAGCCTGGTCCTGGGCTTGACAACCCTTTCAGGGAAGAAATTGGTCCTCATGTCCAACCTAAATCTCCCCTGGTGCAACTTGAGGCCATTTCTTCTTTCCTGTCACTTATTACTTGAGAGAAGAGACTGACCCCCAAACAGTAAACCAAGGTGCAGGCACAACGTCTAAAGAAGAAAGAGCAGGTGCAGATGTGGCTGATAGCAAAATAATCTGTGGGTTGTGTTAACTGCTGCTGGGTGATCTGATGGGCTGTGCAATTGTTTTGGCTGTGTCTGTGGGTAAGGGCTTTGGATAGAGGTGGGGAGTCTAATGATGGAGGTCTTCTGTGACAGCTGGGGAGACTGTCTGCCTGGTGGCATGTCCAAAACCTGTAGGAGTGAGTAGACCTAAGACCAACACAAACTGAACTGAGTGTGCACAAGCAGCAGCGGTGCCATTGCATGACTCAGGTAGCAAGACTTGCGAGGCTGAGGACTAGCAGGAGGCCTTTGGGCTTCAAACCTTCTGGAGGCAAATGCTGTGCCAGTGCCCTGTGTCCTGATCTTAGGATGCTGTGGGGAATTGGACCTGAACATGGGTTGTGCTGGGCTTAGTCTGTTTCCCTCAATGTGCTGAGCTTCCAGGCCAGCTCCCAGGGGGGTTTTACCCAAGCAGTTTTAGCGCAATAACTCTAAAAGCAGTGTCTTTCCCAGGATAAGAGACTGACTAGTTTTGTTAAAGGTGAGAATGGAGTGAACTGTGCAAGAGGATAATTATGGATCCAACAATCAGACTGCTGCTCCTTGAGGTCTGTACACACAGCTTGCATTCACTTTCACAGCTAATCTTACAGAAGTTAAAAAGAAGCAATGCTTTGCAACTCAGGATATAACAAGGATCTTTTTTTAATGGGATCTTCCAGACCACTAGTTAATTAATCAGCAGCTTGTGAAGGATGGAAGTGATACACTTGTTCCAGGTGTCACGTGAAACTTCTGACACTGACTCCTTCAGTTTGGAAACTTGTGGTGGCAGCACATTTCACAGAATCATTCAGGTTGGAAAAGACCCTTGGGATCATTGAGTTCAACCATCAGCCCTACTCTACAAAGTTGACGCCTAAACCATGTCCCTCAACACCACATCTAAACATCCCTTAAACACATCCAGGGATGGTGACTCAGCCACCTCCGTGGGCAGCCTATTCCAGTGTCTGACTACTCTTTCAGTGATTTTTTTTTCCCTAATGTCCGTTCTAAACCTACCCTGCTGCAGTTTGGATCTATTCCCTCTTGTTCTGTTGCTGATTACCTGTGAGAAGAGACCTGCATCAACCTCTCTACAGTGTCCTTTCAGGTAATTGTAGACAGTGATGATGTCTTCCCTTAACCTTCTCTTCCTCAGACTAAATGGTCCCAGCTCCTTCAATTGCTTTTCATAAGATTTATTCTCCAGGTCCTTCACCAGCTTCGTTGCCACCTC
>VWZY01006898.1:124525-152767 GCA_013399075.1 Chloroceryle aenea
TTTTTTTTTGTCCCTGGTGGCTGCACTGGAGTGTGGTTGCTATTCACATGATGTGTAACACTGAAGGTGCAATAACCCTTCTGTGGGCTGGGTTTTGCCGGATGCTCTGGAGAGTATTTGCTGTAGCTGGTCGAAGTTTCAAGGGTTAATTGTAATGCATTAAATTCTCTCGTTATTTCCACACTGGAGCTGTGCAGAGATGCTTAGGAAGCCCCTGACATTGTGAGTGTTGGCTCATGGTGTCTCTCGCTTGCTTCTGACCCGTGAAATGTTAAAGTCTCATGAAGAATAACTGTCTTAGAAATAACAAATACAGACAATGTGGACTGGGACAATGAGAAGCAAACATCTGCTCTTCTTGTAGAGGGCATGCCTGCCAATGAGAAGGCATGATAATGAATCATATTTGTTCTTTCTTGAGCTGCAGCTTCTAGACATGAGAAACCTGGTCAGATTTGTTCTAGAAGATGCTTCGTCTCTGAATGGGCCCTCCTTCAAGAGGGCAGCTCTGCTGAGCATCCTGGGGATCTCTGCAGATCCACCTGTCATTGAAGGGGTTCATAGCACTTCCAGCAGGCTGGATGTATCCAAGTGTCATTTGGCTTGTAATGTAGGTTCCCTCTAGACTCCTAATGAAATACAAGTCCTGCTGTTATTTTTCTCAGTTTTTGCCTGCCAGAAGTGGGCATGTTCATCACACAGGGTATGCTGTCAAGTACAGAGCAGGTTGGCTTTATTACATGCACACAGGCTGTGCTGCCTGTGACCATTCCTGGGTCTCCTGTGGAGGCTTTGTAGAGCTGGTGCTTGTGGTGCATATGGGCGCATTCAGTTTCCACAAGCCAAAGACTAAGAACCAGAAGGAAGAGAGTAGAGGAAGCCAAAGAAACGGTATGTAACTCTGATTTACAGTTTCTCTCCTCCTTCAACACCAATAATGCACAGAGCTCCTGGAGGACAGCGAAAATTTACTCTGACTCTGCTACTGCAGGTGCATGGGGCCATGCCGGAGACACAGAAAGACATGTTGGAGGGAAAGCCAGGTAGAGCCCAGATGCTTTTGGGTACTCAGCAGGAGGATGAGGGAGCTGTGGTGGTTCAAGTGATTCTGCACATGTAAGCCAGTCTTGGTGAGTAGTCACAACTCATTGCTCTATGAGAAATCTCAGACTAATGCTCAGTACCTTGCTATGAGACTAAGAAGGGAGAGGGCTGTGCCCACTGTATCCAGCCCATGGGAGCAGTGGGACGCATGCCAGAAGATCAGCGAGGTCTGCAAGGACAGAGCGCAAACCTGAGCCAGCTTGGTGGAATGACATCAGGAGGAAGGTGAGGATTAAGGATTTAGGTCTCTACTTCACTCTCATGAGAATCCACCTGGAGTTCTGTGTCCAGCTCTGGAGCACCCAACACAAGAAGTACATGGACCTGTTGGAGCAGGTCCCCAGAAGGGCTATGAAGATGATTTGGGGCCGGAGTCCCTCTGCTGTGAGTACAGGCTGAGAGAGTTTTGGATGTTTAACCTGGAGAGTTTCTTCCAGAGTCCCCAGCTAAGCATATGAGGTAAATCTGACCACATCCACATGGAGATTAGACAAGCATTGCTTTGTTGAGTCCATACATGTCCAGAATGCTGCCATTGCATACACATGTGGTCTGGCTTACTGAGTGGTGGAAATCCTCCTGTGGAGGGAAGGAGGCCCTCATGAAAACTTTTATTATCTTCAGCTCATCTCTTTTGAGAAAGATACCAGGAGAGAAAGGTCTCAGAAGAGAATGCTGCCATGTCCAGCAGCAGTGGAACGAAGGGCTCTTCTCTTTAACAGAAGTCAGCATAAGAAATTCCCCCTCCTTCCAGCCTGAAGGCATTACTCATCTGTTCACTGGCCACTGATGAGGTGGGACCCTGAAGGACCTAAGGAGCTAAGCTTTGTCCATGATACTTCATGTAATTATAGAATCATTTAGATTGGAAAAGACCTTAAGATCATCTAGTCCAACTGTTAACCCAGGACAGCCAAATCTGCCACTAAACCATGTCTATATGCCACATCTATGCATCTTTTAAATACCTCCAGGGATGGAGACTGCACCACTTCCCTGGACAGCCTGTTTTGATGCTTGATAACTCCTTCTGCTGTTTCTCTGTGGGTTGCCGTGTGTACCCAATGCTGAAAATTGTCTGTGACCGGTTGTTTGGATTACGGAGTGGGAATGAAGGGTTGGGGATTGATCTGCATTCCTTTTAGGGGCTCTTATTTCCACCCATCAGGCCTCTCAGGCACCAGCACCAGTTCCCCCTTCCCGTAACACCAGTGTGATTTGGGCAAGAAGAGCAGGTTGGGCTGTTGCCTGCTTGCCCACCCTTCCTGAGCCACTGTCTCTCAACCTCCTTTTCATTTTGAGCAGCTGAAAGGCAGGACTGTGGGAGGCAAATTGCAGGTCTTGCATCAAGCGCTTCATGACGTGCCCTGCACATCCAAACATAATACAATTTTGCATCTGAGTACCAAAAGCTAAGCAGCAGGTGAGACTGGGTTAACAGCCTGGGCATGACAGTTTCTAAAGCAATGCCTGGGGAGCTGTAAACACAAACACCATTAGCAATAACAGGATCTGGGCACTTAACTCCCTGCCCTTCTCTAAAAGCTCCAGCTCCCAGCAGCGAGCATCCTTCACTTTATCCTCTTGGTCCAGCTCAGTGCTTAGCAGCCAAGCCCAGCCTGAGAAGCTGGGCCACCTGCTGCCACATGGGCATTTATTTTAAACTTCATCCACGCCCTGTTCCATTTTGCCAGTTTTGGAGACTATTTGCCATTAAAACCCTTCCTTTCACACATCACAAAGGTATGAATTTGCTTGTGCACTGTAAGCGTCATGAATTTACTGCCTTTGCCAGTAACAAGGAGGTGCTGCTGTGCTGCTGATGCAGCCACCAGCGTGTGGCCTTTGGTAGCTGTAAACCAAAGAAAAAACATTCATCTGAATACTGTGCACTGCAGGGGGAAAGGTTGCAACGTGGGTGTAAATGTGGATCAGCCCTGATATAAAACACAGGATGGCAAGCGTGCTCTGCTTACAGGGAGGCTGCAGAAAGCTGCTGAGCAGAAATTGTAGTGGGAGAGCACAGGTGGTGGAGGGAGACAGAAAAACATCCATTATTTGTATACTCTTTGCAGTGATCTCTTGGCGAGTTGGGTTCATCCAGGAAATGGGTTGGGATGAAGTAAACAAGACCTGAAGTCCTTGAGCAAGGCCCTCTGCTGAGCCTGTGCCAGTGGTCTCACACTCTTTCCTGCCACAGCACCCTCCAGCCAGCTTCTTGGCAGCCATGGCACTTGGGCAGGGCCAGCCGCAGCCAGCTGGATACACCTTCAGTCTCGGTGTGGTGAGTACGTATGGGAAGAGTGATATTTTTGCACTCTGGGCGCTGATCAATTTAATGGCCCACAAAAATGTTTTCACCTGGTCCAGTTTTGGGTAACAAAATGGTGTGTTGTGTTGACTGTGTCATGCCAGTGTAGTTAGCAAACCCGGGTGATGGAGGGGAGAGGCAAGCCAAAGGGGAGGCAATGTTCATTTGTCCACCATGGGCATGAGATGCAATGAATCGAGAACCCCCACCACTTGCTGATATTCACCCCCTCAGTCTCCCTGCATGCTCAGTGGGGAAATGCATGCATTTGGCAAGGTTTGGCTTGTTGGTTTGCTTTAGTTTGACGTGATGAGTTGGTGTGCAAGCCCACAAGCCCTGTTTACTTGACATGGCATTAGCAACCTATACAACAAGGCAAGTGATGTTCCTGATGAGTGTTTAATCACACTGCATTTTCTTGGGGAAAGCAATGATCTTCAAGCACAAGATCTGAAGAGCTGGTTCAGAAGGTCTGATGTCCATTAGAATTGTTCTGTTGTGTCTTACCAAAGGCTAGCTGTCCTTGGGGTTCAGCTTCAGGCTTTGTCTGTGCATGTTACATGGTTCAGTCACTTAAACCCTGTGTGGCAAGCTACACTTGCAGAAACAACAGCCACGTCTGCACTTGTAGAAGTATGAGAATGGTGGATGCAAGCTTGATAGGCACCATGAGCTGCCTTGAGAGTATGCAACCAGCAGCTTAAGGTCTTGGCTATAGAGTAACCCAAATTTAAAGTCAAATGACATCATCTTCAATGCTATTTCAACCTGCGGTAAAATTATTTACTGGTTTTTGAACATAGGAGTCCATGAGTCCTCTGGACAGGCAAATTTGTCCATGGAGATCACAAGGTCCCCCCAACCCCATTTTTCTATACAATTCCTAAATGTGCCCAGTTCAAGATCCTGTTTTGAAAGGTACTGAGAAAACTACAAATATTACAATGGTATATTCTTCTTTAATGGGAAGAACCTGTGAAACACAAGAGTAGCAGAAAACCGAGGCAGAGCACACACTAAGTGTTGGGGAAGTTTGCATCTGGCTCTGCTGCAAACCACCACAGGTAATCCCACAAATGCCCAACATGGGATTTATTGGTTTCCTCTGAGGCTGCCGCTATCAGCCATGAAATAGGGAAAATATTGCACTGGATTGAGTTAGGATCCCATCAGGTTTGGCAATCTTAAGGGAAAAAAAACAAACCAACACTCACACACACTGCTACAACAATGTGAAGTATTTTCCTCTTCAAGAGCCCTTCCTCGCTATCCAACCCCTTCCTTTCAAGAATGGTGCAGAAGTCAAGCAGAGTCGTGCATCATCTGGAAAGCATGCAGCACTCAACCGCAGCGCTCAAGGATTCCTAGAAGTCACTGCTGCATGGGGAGGGCTAAACCAGGGGACTCGGCAGCAGAGTGTGCAGCTGATCCTCCTATCCGGGGAAGCAGGGCTTGGAAACAACACACATGGGGGGTTTGCAATCTGGCAACACGCGCCTTCCACTCAGAGCAAGGAATGTCAAGAAGAATTAGTGAGATGGCTGGAGACTTAGAGTGCAATGGGAAGCAACTGCTGTTCCTAGGCAGGCTGTGACTGCTCAGCCTTGCTAATCAGATTTCAGAAGATGTTCAGCTGGCTTATGCTGTAGGGTGCTCATTGCATGCTTTGCTAACAGTGCTGTGCTGTGGGGGGTGTCTGTATTTCAGTGAGGAAGGAGAAGGCTCCCCTCAGGGGGAGACCTGGTTTTGTTCGCAGGGGGGGAAAATGCCATTTGGAAACGTCTTTGTATGTCTCTGGCATGGCTCTGATATCAGCTCTGTAGGTCATTTAAAGCAAACAGGGCAGGACCAGATGCTCCTCTGTGCACCAGCTCTGAGCACTGAGGTTAACAAACACTCAGCCTTACCTGAAGAGAACTGCTGGCTGGAGGTGACGCAAAAACCTGCCCAGCTACCTGAGCACTTGGAACCTGTCCTGATGCCAGACTTACGGTGGCTTGGCGACACTGGGACACAACATGCGAGTGCCAGGTGGAAAAGAAACCACTACCAGCACTGGCATGTCAGCTTTTATCACTGCTTGTCCAGTCCAGCCTGATTGTTCTCCCAGCTTTTGAGACAAGGCTCTGGAGAATAGGGATCATTATTTGAGCCAAGGGAAATGGGGATTCTTTGCATTGAGTCAAGGTTTTCATTAGTAAAGGACTGGGTGATTTTGCACGATTTGCTTGATACCAATTCCCGTGAAGCATGAAAGTTTACTTCCATTCCTCAGCGCTCTAATAAAACAGCTTCCGTTAGTGCTGCCTGTGCTCTCGACTGTGCTGTATATGGAATTTCTATTTTTAGAAACCAGGGTTGTCATGACAACCCAGTGCATTTTTTGTTAAATATAGCAGCTGTTGCAGGGAACTCTTGTCCTTCTGGGTGTAAAGACTGCATTTCTGCCCTCTGATAGAGCTTAGGTTATTAAATGCAGATGAGAAAGGATGATTAAATAAGTGGAAGCCCAAAAGAAACCATGGATCTGTAATTATACAGAGCGGTTTTGAATGAAGTTGTGTTCGTCTGCTGATTCAAGAGCAGCCCTTCTGTATTATAAAAGGTGTGGGGACAGGGGCGTGGAGCTTTTCAGCGGGGGCTGTGGGTTCTGTGAGACCATCCCATTCCCTCTCTCTCAACAGCTGGGATGCTTGCTCCCTGACTGCCCAGTCTGCCTGTCTTTTGCCCATTCTGGTCTCTACCCCTTCTAGGAGACAGGCTGGTCCTGGCTGTGTTCACCAGGACTTGTCCCATCTGGGAGGAGATGTGGGGGTGACAAATAGGCCTTGCCATCAGAGGATGCCTTCAGGAAGGAAAGAGCCTGTTTTGAGAAAAGCAAGTTGTATCTATTGCCCACATTTAGGCAGCTTGATTAAGATGGTTGTGTTGCAGGGTTAGCATCTGGAGCTGCATTTGCTGTTGAGTGATGGAGATCTCACTGAAAGAAGTGCTAATTCACAGGCACAGGTCCCATCTCTGTGGCTGGCTCAGGGATTACTGCACCCAAAAGCAGTAACATGACCAATCTTCAGTGTTATGAGAAACAAACCGACTCTATTACTATTTTTAATTTTTCATTTATTTGTCACTACTGGACCCCTGTATGGTGCAAACACATCCCCTCGAATGGATGTTTTGCATCTCTTGGGAGCAGGGAGAATAAGAGGGAGTTCTCATTCTGCTGGGTTCTTTCCATGGCTGGCTCTTTGCTCTCATTTTGGTGAGAGCTTCCAAATCCAAGGAGCTCTGAGGGGTACTTGTGAGTCTCTGTCAGCAGAGATTCTGCTTCACGTTTCCATTTCAGTTCATGTTGTGCCCAGGTGGCTGCAGCAGCAGCTCTGCACACAGCATGGGGAGCACTATTGCTGGGGCCAAGGGCGATATGTCAGCTGGGAGATGGAGATCTTTTTTATATTAACTGGTCTTTGCCTCATTAAATGAAAAAGGAAACCAAGTGAAGAGCAGATACACAGCAGGGCTTAGGGTCTTTGAAAGTTTTTTTAAATGCGGATGCAACAACAAACAAATAACCAGAGTGAAAACAGCTTGATTTTAAAATATCCGTGGAGGTCACTGTGACCACGACTTTGAACAGGAATAACATATCTCTGGGATTCTTATCTGTTCCCTGAGCTATCGTGAGCAGCATCTATTGCTGGGGATGTTATTGCTTTTTCAGAATTTAATAGCATAAACATTGCTTATGCAAGCAGAACCCTGCAGGGGAAAGGAGCTCCTCTCAAATGCTGCAGAGCAGCCTCTGTGGAGATCAGGGGCTTGAATTTGCCCTGCTGCCCTCCAGGCACTTCACCCTGCATGTAGCCCTGCTCTTCTACCAGCTGTGCAAGGGAATTTTGAAGAATCAGGGATTTAGGAGGGAGTAGGATGCAGTGAGATGCCAGCTACACTACCAATAGCCTTCTAGAATCCATCCTGGTCCTGCTGAGGTGCTGAAGCCTGTTTCCACTCATGCTAGAGCACATTTTTCTAGCTGAGGATAAATATGGGGGTCATCTCTGGGGAAGTACTGCCTGTAATGAAGGAAGGAAAGGCTGCCACATCAAATTTGAAGATATCCTTGCATCCCTCAGGAGATATACTGTCAGGCATTTCTGGCCCAGAAAACACAGCTTACAGGTGGGAGGGAGGTTTGGGGCAATCACTTTAGATGGTGCTTTGGTTTTAATCCAGCATGAGGTGAAGGGAAGACTGTGGAGCAGTCACAGTTACAAAAGGAGGTGATTGCACATGCACCTGAAAGTGTGGTCTCTCTGCTTTCCTGTTCCTCCAGGTGCATTGCTCATCTTGCACCATCTCTGCCTTAGTAGCCATAGCTGGCAGGACCTGGTACATTTGATGTTCCTTTTCCCCACTCTGGCCCTGCACAGTTGCACCCTGAATGTGCATGTCTTTAGAAGCAGTGTCAAGCTCCCAGTAACACCAAGCAGCTTTGGTGAACCCCAGTCCCAAGCAGTTGGGCCTGAAGGATTTCAAGCAAGTCGTGTCTCTCGGAGTGGCCTTTGAAGTAGCCTTGTCTGACAGCTAGTCCAAAGACCATCACAAAGCTGCTTTGTGGCCTTTTCCCAAGGTCAGTGCCCTAGGATTTCCCATAAAAGTGTATCTTCCCATTGCACTTTTATGAGCTCTGTGTAGAGGGTGCCCTTGGCTTGTGACCAGTCCCTGGGCTAGTGGGCTTGATGCCTGCCATTCATTACCTGAAGCACTGGTGCCCCTGAGACTGAAGAGCTGCTGCCAGGGTGTAGGATAAACCTAGGGCTGTGGAAAGAGCAGTCATAGGTGGTACAGAGGAGAAGTAACGTTGATGCTATACAACAGGATCCCGGCAGTGTGAGGAGGCCAGGCAAAGTTGCCAAGGCTCTTCCCCATCCTGACAGTTCCTGCAGGGTTAGGTATTGTGCTGTCTGCTAGCAGCTAATCCAGAAGGATTGAGTTGCCCAAGAAGGGACAGACACTCCCTGCCCACACCAGCCAGCACCCCACCTCAGCTGTACCCACTGCCAGGCAGGGCTGCAGGGCTGGGATGATGGAGTGCAGGTTGTGGTCTCCATCCTTTCTTCTTGGCAAATGCACATGCCCAGCTGGTCCTGCCCATGGGACACCAGTCATCTAACTGCCTCCACTCTGCAGATAAACCTTCTGCTGGTGCCTGAGGCAGAGTTTCCCCAGGAATGTGTATTTATTAAAACTTCTGCCTCTGCTTATATATCCACTTCCCTGTGTATTCAGCAATTGTCTCGGTGTTTATGGTCCCTGCTTTCCCTCCATTGATTTATGGGCTTATTGTCATCTCTCCTGTTGCTTCCCCGCTCCAGGCAGCGTAGAGCAAGCAGCAGTCCTGGGCAGTTATTCCTTTTGCCTGGCATGTTGACTGGCCCATCCCTCAGCCATTTGCAGCAATTTGTGTGAAGAAGGACCATGGCAGTGGCATGCTTCAGCTCCAGACTGTTCTCTATAGTATCAAATCTTGATGAAGCTGCTGGTTTTTTCCCCAAGTGAGGATGCTCTTGGAGGTGGTGGAACTTCCCCAGCAGTAGCAGGGGCTGCTGTGAAGGATGAAATGATTTTTACCTGTTCAGGAGATAAGTAGGGCTCTCAGCTATGCCTCCAAAATATAAGTAGACCAGCCCCTGCTTAGGGCTGAGAACTTGGTTGCAGTCTTTTATTGAAACCATGTGCAGGTGTTTGTATGTTTGGTTTCTTAACAGTCTTCTGAGACAGTTATTTATTGTATTTCTCCTTAGTTTCTCATCCTTAAATTGTGGGGCTTGTGGTCTGGGTGGTCATCATGTCTGTGGCTCTGGTGAGAGGGTACAGCTGCCATGAGCATGCCTGTGTATCCCTGCCAGGAAAGAGAGGTGAGTGTCTGGTTCAGCAGCTATCTGGAAATTCCTTCTCAGGGGTGCTTTTTCTTGCCCACTTTTTGCTACAGCTTTGTGCAATGCTTCTCTTGCAGCTTCCCCCTGTCTACCAATGAAGATGCCTTTGCACCCTGGTCCTGAGCCAGCGGCAGCTTCATGGAGCGCTGTGCTGTACCCAGCACTGAAGGTTGCAGCCATGCATGAAGCTCATTCCTGAGGCTGAAGAGGAGGGCTTTGAGGAGGGCTTTGAGCATCCAGTGCACTGAAGAACTGCATGAGCACCTGCTCTGAGCTGGGAGAGATGGAGGAAGTCCTGGGAGTCATTCCAGGAAGAGAAGTAAGAAGAGATGGGTATCTCAAAACCTCTAGAAATGTGGCCCTAATTCCCTTGTCTTCAGACCTGTACATAATTGGGAAGGACCTTTTGAACATGCACGGAGGCTGGCATTCCCACCTAGCATCTCCCACTGGATGTTGGGACCCCACTGGACTGGGAATCATGTGCCATTTCAGTGGGTGGTCTTGTCAATACCCAACTGCCTGGAAAGGCTTTGTTGACTTGTATGAAAAAAAGGGGGGTTGTATCCTTTAGTGAACAAGAGCCACGGCAAGGGCAGGGCTGTACTGGAAGTGTGCATGTTGGGTGTTTTCCACAGAACTTTATTGTGTGGTGGGTTTGTTGTTTGTTTGGTTGGTTGTTTTGTTTTGGTTTTTTGTTGTTGTTTGTTTTTATTGTGAGTTTTCTTTTGTTTTGTTGGTGGTGTTTTTTTTGGAGTGGGGGAGCATGACTATCAGAGGATTTTTTGTTTGTTTTTCCCTTGAAGGCAGGTAGTCCTTCTCTCTCCTATCCAAGCTCAGTGCCTTATCAGTACTCTTTGTATTTGCCAGGCCAGCCTCAGTAGCCTCTTTTTGTGCCATTTTGGGGAAAATCTCTGAGAGATGACTCTCAATGGTAGTGTTGATTTAAGGGGGAAGCCCATACCTTCTGTGTGAGTGAGGGTTTCTGGGCATCAAGAAAACTGTGAGGAAGCCCTCAGGATGCGGGCACAAAAAGGAGAAAATGGCTTTGTCTATTGTTCCTAGTCAGTTCCTAAAATGATTCCCTGCCTCTCACAAACATGCCCTGCTCACTGCTTCTCTCCCAGGTCTGCTCCATACTGATTTTTCCATGTCTTTGTGTCTGCTGGGCTGTGAGATGTGGATTCAGTGTGAGGGTGGAGACCAGCTTGCTACCAGGTGTTGTTCACCTCCCCTGCTTCAGGCTGAGCACCTGCAGCAGCTCACACTGCCAGGAGGGGTGACTGAGGAACAAAGTGGCAATGAGCTGGGTCCCTGGGTCTCGTGGAAGTAGTGCAAGGTCTAAGGTGGCTGCTGAGCGCCAAATTGTTTGGATATCCCAGGCACAGCAAATGCCGAGCCTTTTGCCAAAAACTTGGCTTCATCAGGGAATCATTGAATCATAGACTACCAGATTGGAAGGGACCTCGAAGATCATGTGGTTCAGCCTTTCTTTGCAAAAGCATGGTCTAGATAAAGAGGAGAGCATCCTCTCTATGACAAGAGGATCGGCCCAGCAAGACCTTTGCAGGCTACCTGCCAGGCTACCTCCTGACTTACTACTGGTGAGCAGTAGCATCTTCCCTTGTTTCTGGTATTGGCAAGTGCCTGTAGCCTGTATCAGCCTCAGGCGAGCTCTGGTTAAACTGCTCACTTGAACTACAGGAGTTCCAATTAGCCCTTAGTAAAGGCAAGAAGCTTTCAAAGGAAGAAGTCCAGATAAACAAGTCTTGCAGCCTGGGAGTGACACCTGTGAGTCTCCTGGCTGCTTTAGGACTTCTGGTTGTAATTCATTCCTCTTACCCATTTGTGAGAGCTCATAGAGAAGACCTCTCCAAAGAGCAGGATGAGGAATGAGTTATGATCAGATTTGTCCACTAACTATAAAGCAGACAAGGTTTCCACCCACCCCACAGGAAGGAGAGCTGTTTGAATAGCACTTGTCTGAACCAAAGCTGTGTCAAAAGGTGAGGAAGCAGTGGGCTGAGTTTGCTGTAACTGTGGAAATACAGGAATACTTCCCTGTTGTTGTGATATCCCTGTGTCCCTAGGCTGGGCTGCATCCCCAGTAACCACAGGGTCTCTATCCCTCTTGCAAGAAAAGGGAGACCAGAACAGATAGGGTGAAGATGAAAATCCTCCAGTGAGTCAGTGCCTGTGTCCAGGGCTGAGTGAAAATTGCTGCTGGAGCTTCATCCTCTTTGATATATTCTTGTGTGTGCGAAGCAGGAACTTTCACCTTCTTGAATTTTGCCCTGAGCTGTGCATTTGTCCAAACAGGAAAGCTTGCCCTGAAACCCAGACATGACCACACAAGACAGACAATGCTTGTCTTGCTCATGTTACAGGTCTAATGAAAGTGGCTCCACCACCTCAGAAAGTGTGGGGGCACTGGGGAGGCACTGAGAAGACAGATGACAAAACCTCTCATTTTCCAACTCGGTGATTCTCAAAGGTCAGCTGCATCTCTGGAGAAGCAGGAACAGCTGGAGAAAAAAAACAAGGCCAAATGAGATGATGCCATTAGGATTATTTCATCTCCCTGTTGAACAAGAGCCCAGAGCAGTCCCTTTGCCAGTGAAATCCTCCTGTACAGGGCTCTTACACCATCACAGGGTAGAGGCCACAAACACGTGCAAGTCCTGGAGAATTTCATGATCTGGGAAAGGACAAGATGTCCCAGAGAAATGGCTGTGGGAGATTTTTGAGCTCCTGAGCTATCCATCCCAGGCAACACTGGAGGAAGCTGTGCTGAAATGGATGATAAAACCAGGGTGTACTGGACATGTTAAAAAATTGGCAAAAGGTGGGTAGTGCCCCAGGAGGATGGTATCCCCGGGATAGCCTGTCAGAAAGTTTAGTTAGAGTGTCTTAAATGAATAACAGCATTTTCCTTCCCCACAGAAAAAGCTTTCCATGTCCAAACCAAAACCTCTTTTTTTTTGTTGTTGTTGTTTGATGCTTTTTGGTCCTTGTGGGTTGTTTTGTTCTTCAAATGAATGCTATGCTGCAGGTCTGCCACTTTGGAGTGGGGGGTTTACCATGGATGCAATGACAGGGTGTCTCTCCTCCTCTCCTCTGTTTTTCAAAGGTCTCTTTGATGCTGAATCCTATCTCTAGTGCTCTTTGTGTCTTTATTGACTCCATCCACAGTATGCAAGTGCCTGTAAAGGGCTTAGAAGAGGAAAGCATTAGGTAGATGTAATTATTGATGGTAATAACTGTGGGAGGGACCCTGCTTGGGCTGCATTATAAAGACACTCTGAAATCACCCACCCCTGCAAGTAACCTCTCTACTGTTCTGCTTTGTCTTCCATCTTTCTCTGTACCATTTACTTAACTCATCTCACTACATGTTTTTCTCTCTTATCCCTGGAATTTGGATCAAGTGCCCCTTTCTGTGGTCATGATATGCTCCTTCCACATCTTCCTCCTACTTTTTCATGTGTGAAGAAAAAGAAGGGGAATAATAATTCTTTTAATCTTTTGTGAGTCTTCTAATGCCACCCACTGTGTCCTTGGATTCAAAAGCCACATCAAGCAGCAGCTCCAACAGCTGGACAGGTGTTAAAGGCTGTCAGTTGGGTGCGTGCAGCAAGGAGAAAGGACCCCCTGTCTTCTCTCCTAGGGCCTGGGAAGCTTCCCATCTTCCCTGACACAAAAAAAATCCCCTCTACAAGGTTTCAGCATATAGTGCTTTTAACTCTACTGATCCCAGTGGATCAGATGGAGGGGGTCCCTCTAAGGATGCTCCTTCTCACCTCCCCCCCTCCCCAAACAGACAGTGGCTTGCTGTGCTTATGGAATCATAAAATTCTTTTTCTTAAAAGAGACCTTTAAGATCAAGTCCAACAGTTAACCCAGCACAGACAACTCCACCACTAAACCATGTCCCTCAGCATCACATCTGCGAGGCCTGGAAACCCCTCCAGGGATGGGGACTCCAGCACTGCCTTGGGCAGCCTGGGCCCAGCCTTGACAAACCTTTTGGGGAACAAACTTTTCTTCATGTCTAATGTAAACCTCCCCTTGCACAATTTGAAACCACTTCCTCTTGTCTTATCTCTTGTTCCTTGGGAGAAGAGACTGATCCCTCCTGGCTTCAACCTCCTTTCAGGGAGTGGTCAAGAGCAAGAAGGTCTCTGCTGAGCATCCTTGTCTCCAGGCTGAAGAACACCAGGTCTCTCATCTACTCCTCATAAGACTTGTGCTCTGGACCCTTCAGCTTTGTCGCCCTTCTTTGGACACACTTCCCATGTCATCTTGCTGGTGTCCTTGCAGAAGTCTCTGTCTCTCTCTGCTAGAAGACATTTGTCCTTAGCACCCCCAGATCAACCTACAGGTAACAGAAACACTCTGCAAAAGCCAGGATCTGTATGAGAAGCCCATGTCTACTTCAGCAGTGGGATGGACCCCATCTGGGACAGATGCTGAATGCGATTCCTCTACTGGCTGGTGCTGTGCTTCCTTCAGAAAGTTGACCTTGACTGCCAAAAAGCTGACCTCGCAGGTAAGCTGCATTTTTCAATTGGGCAATTCCTGGTGTGCCCCATGTTCAGGAGATGCTTCACAAAACAGGGTCATTTCTGTCATCCTTTGAAGCCACTAACTGCTGCAGCTTTCCCATGTGTGCACAGGGACAGCTGTTTAAAAGTCTCTTCCACCATCGTCCCTACATGCCCTGTCCATGGGGAGTGCTCATCAAACACTATGCCTTCCAGTGTGCAGCAAGCCCCACACTCAGGCAGTCTGCAGCCAGGAAACCTCATTCAGGGCAGGATCTCAACTAATCTATGACTTGTTTAATTTCTGGCAGCAGTGAGGAAAAAGAGAGCCTCCAAAATCTGTAAATCAGCCATCTCTCAAATTTTGTGGGATTGAGGAAAAGGTGCAGAATAAAAATCATTTCTATGAGGGAAAGCACATCATTTCTTCAGAAAAACACTGTCTTTTTGTATGTCTTTCCAGGGAAAAGAATTAAAGGAGGGGTCAGAGGGTGTGATTATGAGCATGGTTTCTCTGGAGGCAAAGAGAGTGGAAGAAAATTGACTTCCTCCAGGTACTGGAGGTTTATACTTGCCCTGATGCTTCAGTTCACTGTCTCCATAGTCATGTTGGTAAGTTCTTGTCCTCCCCCTGCTACAGAATGCACGTATTGAAAGAAACACTGCAATAGGCCAAATACCAAAATCTGCCAGCATATTATTGACTTTTCAAAACAGATCCCACCCAACAGGGGATGCTATCCAGGGGGTGGAATGTCTTAACCCAAATTTCCTACCAAAAAAATGTTCCCACACCCCACGCTTGATGTCAGCCAGAAACTGGTAATGTTTGGCAGTGGTTCTGCGATGTCATCCACGGTGTGGGACAAGAACTAAACCCAGCACTCCCTGTGCTGAGGTCTGTCTTTGCTGTCACCCCTCCTTGTGTCCTGGGGCACCTTGGGGAGGCCAGGGTGGGACGTTCATGAAGCACGGTTGGTAGGACCTCTGTGAAGTGTGGCTGTGGGCCATACATGCAGCCTGCACCCACCTCCCTGTACTGCTGTGATGGAAAAAGGAAGATTAGGATGGCAAGGTGAGACAAGGCTGACTGAGACCCTTTGATGTGCTCTCATTAGCTGGTGGGCCCAGGCTGTACAGCCTCTGACCTCATGATGTTAATTTAAGACAAACTAAATCTTTTTATTCTCCCCTCACTGAAATATGAAGCAAAAATCAACAGGAGGATTTCTCCTGTCAGCTGTGATCCCATCAGTTTCCATGGGGCAGGGGGACATGGGACACCAGCAGGACTGGGTGGTAGAGGAGATGGATGGGTGCCACTTCACAGCCTGCGTATGCTGAGGCACCCTAATAAAAGCCAGCCCTTGGCAGCGTTGGATGTATTTTAAAGAGGCCATCTGCTTCCACCACCCAGCAGCCCAGCCACTCTGGCAGAGCATGGCCAGCCATAAAATGAGAGCTGGCAGAGATTTTCCCAATGGGATTGCATCCACCAGGCAGACCCCAAAAACTGCTGCATGGTGAGGGGGCTGATACCTGAGGTCCCAGTTCTGCACTGCCCCAAATGTATCTTTTATTTATTGATTGGAGCCATTTGATGTGAATTTCTCCAGTGCCTTCACTCAATTGTCACATGGAAATTGGGTTGATTAAGCAGCTTTGGGCTGCAGCCAGTGCACTATCTGTTCCGGCAAACTTTCATCCAATTATTATTATACCTCCCACTTCTGCCATAAATTAGATTGGAGGCTTTTCTGGGTCTCTTGTTGGAGCAGGATGGGTGTGAATTACTGGCCAAAACTGAATGGGTGAGCCCAGCATCACCATGCTCCTCTTTTGCCTGCTACAGCAGTAGAATGGGGCGATGATGGGTGGCTGCATGTTCCTCCTGCACCATGTTAGGAGAAAAGACTAAGAGCAGCTGAGCAAGTAGAAATGCTGCTTCTTGAGCTGGGGGGTTGCAGACTGATGATGCAAAGCCTTGGCCAGCGGTGTGTCTCTGTTAATCTCAGATGATAGCTGAACAGCAAAAGGGGTCTGAACTCTTCTCCCTGCCAGACTGCATGCACAGATTCCTGGCACTCCCCTGGGATGTTTCTCACCTCGTTTTGTATTGAAATAGGCAATGGATGGGTTTGACTTTTTTAAAAGAGTTGTCTCAAAAATTGATGGCAGATTTCTGTGGGCTCTAAAATGAGTATCAGTGAGTGTCCTGCCTCTTTGAGGACCTTCTATCCATGTTGCTCATGACAGGAGGCTCTCTGTGTGTTTGTGCTACTTCCCAGATACCACAAATCCTCCAGATCAAGCCCTGCTGCCTACTCAAAGCCACCTGTAGTGAGCCATGTCACTAATTCTGTACTGGAGCCTGTTCTCTTTAGCATCTTTATCCATGAATCACAGAATTACTGAGGCTGGAATAGACCTCCAAGATCATCAAGTGTAGCCTGTGACCCAACGTCATGACATCAGCTAGACCATGGCACTAAGCACCACATCTTTCCTTAAACACCTCCAGGGATGGCAACTCCACCACTTCCCTGGGCAGTCTATTCCAGTGTCTAATCATCCTTCCCATGAGGAAGTGCTTTTTAATATCCAGCCTAAACCTCCCCTGGTGCAGCTTCAGGCCCTGCCCTCTCATCCTGTCACTGGTTGCCTGGGAGGAGTAATGGCGTTCCCCAGGGGTCAGTTCTGGGTCCAGTCTTATTCAACATCTTCATCAATGACCTGGATGAGAGGACAGAGTATGCCCTGAGCAAGTTTGCTGATGATAATAAACTGGGAGGAGTGGCTGCTACACTGGGAGGCTGTGCTGCCATCCAGAGAGATCTGGACAGACTGGAGAGCTGGGCAAAGAAAACCTAATGAAGTTCAACATGGATAAGTGTAGAGTCCTACACCTGGGGAGGAACAACACCATGTACCTGTACAGGTTAGGGGTAGACCCACTGGAAAGCAGCTCCACGGAGAGGGACCATGGCGTCCTGGTGGACAGTAAGTTATCCATTGAACAGCAATGTGCCCTTGTGGCCAGGAAGAACAATGGTTTCCTGGGGTGCATAAAGAAGACTGTGTCCAACAGGTCGAGGGAGATTCTCCTCCCCCTCTACTCTGCACTAGTGAGACCACATCTGGAGTATTGTGTCCAGTTCTGGTCTCCCCAGTTCAAGAGAGACAGGGAAATACTAGAGAGGCCAATGGAGAGCTACATAGATGATGAAGGGACTGGATTCTCTCTTATGAGGAAAATCTGAGAGCCCTGGGGCTGTTTAGCCTGGAGGAGAAAAGACTGAGAGGGGATCTTATTAATGTTTACAAATATCTGAAGGGTGGGTGTGAAGTATGTATGTCATATGTCAGACATCCCTGCTTCCTGCAGGGGTTTTGGACTAGATGACCTTTCAAGGTCCTTTCCAACCCAAACTGCTCCATGATTTTATGACTCCTACCCTCTATTCTCCCAAGCAGGGAGGCAGGTAGCTCTGCAAGTGCCAGCCACAGGCTTTCTTGCAGCCTCCTCTGAAGCTGCTGATAGCACCTCATGTCAGGAGCAGAAAATGCAAGGACAGTCTAATCTGCTTTGGCAACTCCTTCATCTCTAAGCATTGTTTCCTCCCCTCTTCTAGAAAACAAGCATGTTTAACGTTACAGGGTTTCAGCATCTGAGTTGCCTGACGGCTTTAAAAGGGAGTACACATTCATCCTGCTGACATGGCAATAAAACCGGTGCATCTGGAAGAGAGGAGTCAGCAGCAGATGTGCCCCTGCAAAGTGCTCGCCATGATGAATGCTCTTCTCAGATACTGCTAATCCCTTTTCTTTTGCTCCTAGGCCTCCTTAATTGTGCTCCCTGTGATTAAATAACTCTTTGAAGACATCAGGAGAAGTAATTTCTTCCACACGGGAATGCCACTTGCCAGGTTTGTAGCCTTTGGCTATGCACATATGAAGCTGGGGAGCTTCCAAAGGGAGATGGGGAGAACAGTGTCCAGGGTGCTCTGGTGATCCTAAAGTGCTCTACCTCCACCAGAAGGTCAAAACCAGACAGCTTCCAGGAGGACTGGTGGACTTGGCAGAAGTGCACCCAGATGCCCCATGTGAACCCAGGGGTGACAAATTCCCAGGGAACTGCTGCTACCCTGGTGGTGCTTCCTCTGCCAGCCATCTGGGAGGATCAAAGTGCACGGGTCTGAGGAGGGATCACATGGTTGGAGTGGTGTATCACATCAGGCTATCCTTCTGCAGGCAGAAGGGAGGTGGGTGCTAGTTTCCAGTCACTGCAGGCTTCCCCACAAGCCTATTTTCTTGATGGGTGCTGAAGGCTTGGTCTGCAGGAGGGGCACCAAAGCCCAACAGGGCTTCTAGAATGTCTGTGGGGCTTTGACAATATGTAGATCAGGAGGGAACTTATTTTATGGGTGCCTACACCTGGGGAAAAGACCCAAGGCAGGCATTTTCTGCAGGACAGGCCTTGATGCAATGGAGAGCTGGCAGTGGTGGTGCTCCATCTTCTGCACACCAGGCTGCTGCCATGCTCCCAGCCCTGTGCTGGCATAGCCTGTCCGATCACTGCCCACCCTGGTGCCTGTGTGTGGCTTTCTGAAGGCAGAGGAGGCAGGTCCCCATAGAAGGAGGCAAGCAATTTCCTGAATATTCATGTATCGGCAGGCAAGCTCCAGCAGGCCCTTGTTACAAACTGCTACCCAAATAGCTTACATCCATAAGTGAGGGAAATAAATAAACAGATGCTTGTTAATTGACTTAATTACCGATCAGGAGCACATCAATAAAAAATGTTTTAAAAAGCAAGTCATAGTATATTTTTTCCATATGCAACCACACTAGGCTCTTCTGTCTACAATAGGGTCCCCAAAGACAAGAAATGGATTTTCATTACACGGAGAACGAGAGATCAAAGTCTGAAAATTAGGTTTGTGGCCCAAAATGAGGCATAAATTTACCCCCCCTTCCCAAAACCCGGGCTCTTTGAAGCCTGGGCTGGGCCAGCATATAACAAGCCAGGAGTTATTGCCAACAGCCCTCCTTGAGCAAGAGAAATCCAGCGGCTGAGGTAATCCTTGTTTTGCATTGAGGAGCAGGAATGAAGGAGAAGGCAGGCAGGGCTGGGGAACTCTTATTTATTTATTTATTTTTCCCGCAGGATGCTTGAGCGAAAGGGAAATGGAAGAATTGAAGCCCAGCCCCCTCACTATCATTCAGCCGCGTCCAACCTGAGAGCACAGGATGGCTCTGATGTGCTCATGATACAGCTGATGCTAATGCAAATACACACAGCCAAACATGGAGCCAGCAGATGGATAAGTAAGTACTGTGTGAACTGGAGGATAATGGTCAGACCCTCCCTTTTGTTCCTGGGTGGATGCAGAGGGTCCAGGAGCAGCCCTGCTGATCCTGGGATCAGGGATCTTCCCTACAGCTCTGATGGACAGACCTGTCCCCACCCTCTGGCTTTTTGCATGCTCCTTCCTGGCACCTCATAACCTCTCTGTTGGAGTCCATCTGAATGAAACTCAGACCACGATGTGGTCTGTTGACCAGAGCTGCAGAAGCTGTCATCTTGCATGACTTCACTTATAGAATCATAGACTGGTTTGGGTTAGAAGGGATCTTTAAAGGTCACCCCCCCGCAGTGACAAGGGTCATCTGCAACTACAGCAGTTAGCTCACAGCCCCATCCAACCTGACCTGGAATCTTGCCAGGGATGAGCCATTGGCCACCTTTCTGGGCAACCTGGGCCAGGGTCTCACCACCCTGAGTGTCAGAAATATCTTCCTTCTCTCTAGTCTAAATCTCCCCTTTATCAGTTTAAAACTATCACCCCTTGCCCTGGCACAACAGCCTCTGCTAAAAAGTCTGTCCTCATCTTTCTGACAGGCCCCTTTAAGCACTGAAAGGACATGAAAAGTTGTCCCCAGAGTCTTCTCTTCTCCATGTGGAACAGCCCCAACTCTCTCAGCCTGGACTCATAGCAGAAGGGTTCCAGATCTTGGATCATTTCTGTGGTCTCCTCCGGTCCTGCTCCAACAGGTCCCTGTCTCTCCTGTGCTGAGGACTCCAGAGCTGGATCCAGCACTGCAGGGGGGTCTCACCAGAGCAGAGGGGTAGAATCCCCTCCCTCAACCTGCTGCCCATGCTGCTTTGGATGCAGCCCAGGATCTGACTGGTTTCTGGGCTGCAAGCGCACGGTGCCAGCTCGTGTCCAGCTTTTCACCTCCCAGCAGCCCCAAGTCCTTCTCCACAGGGCTGCTCTCTGTTCTTTCATTCCCCAGTCTGTGCTGATACTGGGGGGGTTGCCCTGACCCAGGGGAAGAACCTTGCACTTGGCCTTGTTAAGCTTCATGAGGTTCACATGAGCCCACTTCTAAAGCTTGTCCATGTCCCTGTGGATGGATCTCATCCCTCAGGCATGTCAACCACATCACTCACCTTGGTGTCATCTGTTAATTTTCTGCACTTGATCCCACTATGTCATTGATGAAGATTGATGAATAGTACTGGTTCCAATATGGACCCCTGATCAAGTTATCACTTGATCATCAAAACACCAAAATAACCCCAACACTGAAAAAATGTCCATGCCAAGCTGCAAAGTCTGCAACAAGTAGAGCTTTAAACTGTTTTTCACTTTCTAGAAACGATTCCCCCTGTTCGGGTGCTGCCAGCTCAGCAACGCATGAGTAGGAAGTCACTGCTACCAACTGCCTTGTGCACACATTACGAGCCCTTCCAGCCAAAGCAAGTACCTGCCCTTCTCCAGCCTCCTTTCTCAGAGTGTTCTCTGTTCCTGGTCCACCAGGGAGGAAAAATCAGTGCGGGTTCCCTCGAGACTGCTTGTAATCAGCCTCCAGTGCCATTACCTGCGTATTGCGGCAGCCCCAACGTTTAACAAGTGCCCCAGGGCAGGCAGGTTATGAAAGAAGCTCCATTAGCGTGCCCCTCATTGCCTTCCTGACGTCAATGTGACGCGGTGCAATCAGGGAAAAACGCAGAGCAGGGTTCAGCAGTGCTAGGGGAGCACAGGCTTTTGGGTGCAACCGGAAAAAAAAAGAAGGAATGAAGGGGTGGAGTAAGTGGCAATAAGAGATGAAAGGAGATCGTGTTATCAGCCAGAGCTGGCAGCTGGAGGGAATTTCCTCTCCTGTGTGCAGACTCTGCAGGCGTGGGCAATGTTCTCCCATGGCTTATGTCCCACAGATGCAGCACTCGCTGTGGGCACCAGGCTGTCTGCAGCAGGGAGGGGGACAGTGGGCAGGTGTTGCACCAGATCTCAGGCTCTCTGTGCTTGAATATGATGATTTGTGGATTGTAAATCATGCAGGGACCATGTTACACCATGATGCCCAGGCACTTTAATTTTGCACCTAGGTTTTGAATGGGCTTTAACAATATTTGCCAGTGAACACCTTCAGTAAAAAAAAAGTCAGAGCATTTGAAGCTGCTCATAGGGCCACATCTGTCCTGCAAACCCAGGGCAGAAATTAGATCTGCACAATCTCTCTGATAGCCACCAAACGACATGCAACATGTATGCGAGAGATTATCCCATGTCCCACGTGCATGCTGTGCTGCAGAAGACTGCTCGTTCACCCCAGCCTCTGTGCTAATTGCTGAGCCATATCCATCAGTTTTTCTGGGTTTGTCTGAACGAAAAGAGCAAACAAGAGCACTTCTGTTCCACTGCTTGCAGGATAGACCCTGCAGCTGGGACCCATGAAGAGTGAAACAGCAGAAAGCTCTTTCAAAATGCACATGAATGGAAGTCTTCTGAATCTTCTAAGCCTACTTCTGCACTTTTTAACACTGCTTCCTGAGGTTTGGTTTGTTGTTTTTTTTTTTTTCCTTGGAGGTTACAGCAATTGCTGCAGGCAGGTGACACTAAGGACATGGGCTAGAAGCACTTTCATTGTCCTGACTTACCTGGCTTTGTCTGTGCGTTGCCAGTGCTCAGCAGGGTGACTGTTGGTAGATCTCCAGGGACAAACGCCAGGTGAGCATCAGTTGGTGGAGATAGAGAACGGGGGCCGGTATGGGGATTGGCAGTGTAAGGCATCTGGGATGCTCCTGCTGCTCTCTTTCTGACTATCAGGCCTGTGTGTGGAACAAGTCAGACACGGTGATGGCATCTGGCACTTTTGCTCCATCTATCCCTCAGTCTCCCTCTGAATCTGGTGTTGTGACACCCAAACAATGATCCCTCTAAAGGTGAAGACACACTGCAGCCCCAGTTCTGTCATTGCTCTGTAGCATCAAGGGAAGGATGCGATTTCAAACACAAGAGCAGTGTGTCTTCAAGCCTTGAACCCATGCAAGATAATTAGCAGCTCCATAAGCTCTCCATGCCCTGCCAGTTACAGGGACACCCTGCCACCTGGCACTACTCCTGGTTTAAGTACCTGGGAGACAGGTAAGAGGCTTAATTATAGAAGCAGGACTATTGCACATCCCTCCCTTTGGAAGCACTTCAGGAACCCATAAAAGGATGGTGGGGAGAGGAGTGGAGAACAATTAAGTGGTCGTGGTGGGACCAGTCTGTCCTGCCCTGGGGGAAGGGAGCACATTTGAGGATCTCCAAAGGAGCAGGGCACCAGGCAGGCTCCCTGGCAGCCTGTGGGCAGCCCTGCCAGCCTTGCACAACCAGTTTCCAAGCCCAGCATGTCTTTCAGCGAGACGTGCAGTTTCACCACCTGCTCATTTGGGCCTCTGGCTGCCACGTTACCTATTTGTCGGTGCGCTTGTTTGGCTTTCTGAAATGTGCTTGTCCGGTCCCTCTGGCATCCAACATGCTGCTGCCTGCCTTGTGCACTCTGCAGATTTGGGTTCCTCCTTGGAAAGCACTCATGCTGCCAGCTATTTTTGGAACAGAGGCAGCTATTGTCTTGTGGTGACCCCCTCTGGGTTCAGCACCCAGCTCGCCAAGGCCTCTCTCCCCCACTTCCCTCTCCATTCCCATGGCATGACTTCTGCATGCCCCGCAGCATCACCAGTACATAGCACTGCCCCAAGAGGCAGGGCAGAGCCCTTGCTACCATTTTGTGGTTGTCCTGAGCCTATGTCTGCCCCATGAGTTGTCAAGGGGGTCCAGGAGCAAAGTGGAGCAGGGTGTGTGAGGTGTCCACCTCCAGTGGTAAGCTCCTGCAGTGCAGTGTGATCCTGTCATGATGTCCTGCCAAGAAGACAGCAATCCAGCCTGCAGCACAGGATGTATGTTGGAGGACAAGGTCCCCCACCTCTCCAGGCTGAAACCAGGTATGGACCTGAATGGCAATGTCTCCAAACAGGATGGGTGGGAGATGTATTTTCTGGTGAGACCCTGAATTAGGAACACAGAGAGAGACTGTCAGACAGGCTGGATGATCTTGATAAGGGTGTGTTGGAAGCTTTGCTGCAGTCCTTGGGCTCCCCTTCTCCTGTGCCACAGCCTTCAGAGCTTGTCTGAGTTTTGCATCCATGGTATCCAGAGCATGAAGGCTGGGCTGCTCTTCCCCTAGCTCAGGACCTCTGAGACATCTTTAACCAAAAGTTACACCTCTTTCATTTCCTTGGTGACGTTGGGTTCCCTTTGTTGCCAATTTATTTGTGTCTCTTCCAGAAAGCTAGTCATCAATTTTCAACCACATTGGTTTGCAGAAGATAGAAGTGGGGAGTGGGAAGGGGAGATGGGACAGAGCTATTTCAGTCTAAGGCCATCTGCGCTGATGATTTTCCATCCAGCCATGATGGTTATGGGTTCAGGATTTGATGGCTGCCCTGGTTGAGAAAATACCCTGTGCACTTTACAAGCACTTCAGTCTCCACATGCTCATGCAACGCTGCTTGCAACATGGCAGGTCAGCATGCCTTTCAGCAGAGCCACCAAATGTGGTGTGCTCCACAGAAAGGGGAACAAACAGCGCCAGCAGCTCCTTCCCACCACACGTTTCTCTCCCTGCAGTCAGCTCCACATCTCAGGAACAGTGATTTCAGCACTGATGGCCCCTCAGCATGTTAGAAAAGTTTCATGCAATCTGTTTACTTTTGGACATATGCTGTGCTCATGCTGCCTGGAGTCTTGCTGCCTCTAATAACTTTGGGTGTAATTTTCTTCAGTTTGGTGCCTGGGGTGCTGATTGACACCTATGGAAATAGTCCTCTAAGGGGGTGCAAAATGCCTTTGTTCCTCTGGTGTAAATCCTTTACTGCTGCTAGAAAAACTGGCACATGTTGCCCAAGAGGCACGGTTCCTCCCTGGGAAATCAGAGGAGTGAGATGGGAGGACATGTCACTACATCTACATGTCTTTCAAACCCCTCCAGGGATGGGGACTCCACCGCTGCCCTGGACAGCCTGGAGTTCTAGGGAACAAGTTTTTCCCTGTGTCCGACCTAAACCTCCCCTCGCACAACTTGAGGCCATTTCCATTCAGTGCTCAGCACCTCTTCTTTCAGAAAAAGCACAGCAACCAGGGTCGGTTTTCCAATTTTCCTCACTTTCTGAGCACCATTCCAGAATAATTCAGTATGTGCCCAGCCCACCAGCTTTGCTGCAACATAGTTTGCACCAAAAGAGATAATTAAAACAATAACAAAACAAACAAACAAATAATGCTAGGAAAATCAGGGGCTTCTTCAGCATGAGTGAAGGCCCAGCATTGTTTCTGATCTCAGGTGAGGAGTTTGGGTTGTGATATACTCTGTGAGCCAGGTAAAGCTGCCTCCCACAGAACTGGCTTTTCAATGTACATATTAGAGTATATTTGCAATGTAAATTAATATGTGCCATCTGCTTACCTCCGATGTTATGAGAATGTTGTCTTCTGAGTGGCTACAAACAAGACAACATCGAAGAGGTAACACCTGCTGGTACATATTACTGCAATTTATTTTCAAACATTAGAAGATTATTTTGGATGGGAGAAATAGGTATAATCTCCTCTCACTGTGTATTAAGTGCTAATGAGAGGCACGTGTCTGGATTGCCAGACGATGTCTTCGCAGAGTAAGCAGCAAGGATGGAGTAAACCCTATCCGAGGGCAGAGGGACCTTGAGAAGGAGGCTGTACCTCTGCCACTCATCAGCAGCTCGACCCCCAGTTGATAAATACTTAAGGGGAGGTTTAGCTGGTGAAAAGTTGCTGCTTGTCAAATGTGAAGCTTGCCGTAGAAATATATTAATTTCAGGCAAAAGGGCCCTAGAGGTAAAAAAAGGAAGGTAAGTCAAAACATCCCATTTTAGCCTTTGGGGATGGGATGGTCTGAATTTTCATTTCAAAATCACAGCCTGCTTTTGAAATGGAAATTATTCTAATGCTGAGACAAGATGAAATGAAATCTTTCCGTTTTAGCAAAATAATATGTTTCATTTGACCCCATATACACTTTTCCCTAGTTTTCCCAGAATACAAATAAAATCTAAAGAAACAGATAGTAGATAAAAACCTGACATCCTTGCAGACAACCGGCTCTTGTTTCCACTCAGATGTTGCCGAGCTGACATCCAAACACCCATCATACCTCTTTGTTTTTCTTGTCCCCTTATTTTTCTGCAGATTGGCAGCACCGCAGTGCAGGGACTCACAGGCCTGGCTCTTAACACCTGACAGCATGTGGGTTGTGAATTCCAGTGTGGCTATACAGGTATTTATGTTGGTAATTGTTATGTTGGTGACTAGCTTTTTTTTTTTTCATGCTGCCTCAAGCATCTTGTGGTGAATGGGCAGGAGCATGGTGCCAGCATGTCCGCTTGGACAAAGTTGTGTTGTGGAAGGCATAGCAGCCGAACCTATCACACCAGGGAGTGGGCAATGCCTGTTTTCCCCATTTTCTGCAGCCTGCATAGAGCTGGGTGTGCAGGATGGGGATTTCCCCCAGCGTGAGGCAAGGATGCTGGCGAGGGGTAGACCTCTTGCCCAAACCTGCAGAGATGGAGGAGCTCCTGATGAGCTTGAGCAGGGGAGAGGGGAAGCCGGGTGGGATTTTCCAGAGGAGAGGGCTTTCCTAATGAAGGGGCAAGGTGAGAAAAGGAGAAACTGACTGCAGAAGGGCAGGGGACTTACTGCTGGGCAGGCCTTAGGCTGCCAGAGCAAACAGGATGGGAAACGTTGGAAACATTCATGATGCTAGCCAAGGGAAGGAAGGAATGGGTTTGGGGATGCTCTACAGAGCTGGGGTGCATGTCAACTTCTGCAGAGAGGCCATGGCAGGGTTAAGTGTCCTGTTCTCAAGAGTAAAAGCCTTCAGTAAGACTCTGAAGAGGAGGTTTTAGAGTCTGGAGCTGTCTCCAGGTGTATCCTTGGGAAGGATGGGGAAGCCTGAGCAAGCAAGCCAGCCACAAGCAACCTCAGAAACATTTCTTCTGGGACACATGTTGAACAAATATCCTAAGAACAGGTATTTTTTTAAAGCTCCTTAGCGAAGTTACCAAGCAATCTTGGTAGCTGACCTTCCTCTTCTTCAGACCTGCAGGGAGCTGTTCTAATGTGGTGCACCCAGGGGTACAATGCATGGCAAGGCTCTTCTTACCCTGGGTGGGAGGTGGACTACAGCCATCCTTGACTCAGTAGCAGGACAAAACCAGCACACTGAGGTATCAGTACTGCAGGTAAAGTGTGTGGAAGCATTTTACTGCATTGCAAATAACTGGATGACTGGAATCCCATCTACGTGGTGGTGGCGTCTCAGAAGCAATAATGAACAGACATCTCATGGAAGACAACCGCGTAAGTTATTTAAGATGAAGGAGGCAAAAATGACCTAAAGCACAGACAAATCTACCTGGGAGAGTATCCCTGTGTATCAAATGGGTCCTCGTGGTCTTTCCCTAATCATACACCTCTGTTACAGATGATAACTGTCAGAGATGCTGTTGGAACTGTTGCTGGTGGTCAGGACCCTGGACTAAGCAGACCCGAGTAAAGAATTGCTTATTGTCACCGGTGGAAAGGTTTTTTTACTTATTCTTCATTTTAAAAAGGATTTTTACAGTGAAAAGGCACCGATGGAGATTTTTTTTTTCTCCATCCGGATGACTTCTATGTCATTTTAAGCACAGGGACAATGGTGGGCTGGCATGGGGATACCCTTCAGTGTGGCTGGGTGCTACTGATTTGACCAATTTTTGGGGGTAAAGCAGAGAAGGCTGAGGGCAGGAGCATCACCATTTGCCATACTGACTGCATTTGGAGCAGTGCTGTCTCCTGGACATCCCTCCCTGCTGCCCTGTCTCACCCATGGCTCTTGCTGGAGGGGATGGGGAGCTATCAGAGATATTCATTAGATAAAGACTTTCCTGCATGATGTGCCTCCACTGGGCTTCCTCCTCAGCTTAAAACTCCTAGTCCTTTAAATTATCCCAGTGATGTTCAGCGACCTCTCTGCCTCTTGGCCACTTTCCATCCTTCCCTAAAATCTGGGGTGATACAGTCAAGCCTTAATGAAACATTACCAGTGACTCAGGCCCGCTGGCTGTTATGAGTGGCACATGGCCCATCACAGAAATGCCATCATGGGTGTGGGCAAAGGAAATTGCGGGCTGGTTAGGGAGAAGGGTGCTGGTGGCAGCCGCAGGGCATGGCTGCCTTGGTGCTGGCACAGTCCCATGCCACAGGACATTCTGCAGCCATGGATGTATTGTATGGTACATTTTATACATCCATATTGTATGGACGTATGTAACGGGACATCCTGTATTCCATGGATGGAATACTGCATCCAGCTCTGGAGCCCGCAGCACAGGAAGGACATGGACCTGATGGAGTGGGTCCAGAGGAGTCCACAAGGATGGTCAGGGGGCTGGATCACCTCTCCTATGAAGACAGGCTGAGGGAGTTGGGTTCGTTCAGCCTTAAAGAGAAGTCTCCAGGGAGACAAAATAGTGACCTTCCAGTACCTGAAGGGAGCTTATAAAAAGACCGGAGAGGGCCTGTTTACAAAGGCCTGGAGTGAAAGGATGAGGGGCAATGGTTTTAAATTAGAAAAAAGTGGATTTAGATTGGATGTAAGGAAGAAGTTCTTTACAATGAGGGTGGTAGAACACTGGAGCAAGTTATCCAGGAAGGTAGTTGAGGCCCCATCCCTGGAGACATTCAAGGTGAGGCTTGATGAGGCTCTGAGCAACCTGGTCTAGTTGAGGATGTCCCTGCTCTCAGCAGGGGGTTTGGACTAGATGACCTCTAGAGGTCCCTTCCAACCCAGACATTGCTATGAATCTATGTGGAGAATGCTGGGGGCAGGTGACAGGGAGATGCTTGGTTCAGGGGTATGCTGAGGCATGGGGATGCTGGAGGGCAAGAGTGATGGTGGGGGGACGAGGGGATGCTTGGGGCAGGAGAATACTGGAGGG
>VWZY01006898.1:152782-185875 GCA_013399075.1 Chloroceryle aenea
TGGAGGGGCAGGGGACAAGGAGATGCTGAAGGGACAAGGGGATGCTGGGTATGGGGGATGCTGGGTGGCAGGGGGTTGCTGGGGGACAGAGGATGGAGGACATCCATCCCATCCTCTTGCTTGCTGATTGTTTGCATAAGTGCAGCAAAAATGGTAGAAGGGAAAAGAAAAAGATGAGGCTGGGGGAAGACAGTGTTGCCCTGGGCAGTGATGCTGTTTGACTTGGTGGTATTTCTTTTATTTTCCCTCTGTGTTCCAGTGACACGGAAGGATGGGGTCAGGCTGCCTATCTGGCATTGGTGTGAGCCCACTTGCTTTGCCAGGGTATGGTGGGAGTTGCTTTTCCATTCCAGACACCGGGATGATGGCTCCTGCCCCTCTTCCCAACAAGAGATGGCTGCTTCCAAATGCCAGAGACCAGCACAAAGGTAACTGTGAGCCATGGGGTGGGAAAGAAAGACCTGCATGTCCCCAATTGCCATTTCCACCTTCCCACCAAGACTTTTCCCTGGACAATGCTGTGCTTCTCCTTCATGTTGTCTGCCATTAGTTTCAGTCACCATACAGAGGGTTCAGCAGGCGAGTTGCAGGGGATGCTCTTGGCCTTGGTAGGGTGGGGTTGCAACCTTAGAAAGCAGGGAGATACCATAGCCACCCCACTGCGAGGGCACCATGAACACACCATACTCCCCAGCTCCTTCTCTACAAGATGCAGTGGCAATGATGTCTCCGTTTGGTGCTTCCTGGGCCATGCAGTTGATTTGTTCACCTTGCTATAACTGGCTTGCGTGGTGGTGCTGGGAGGAGAAGCCAGTAATTTTCCACTATCCCCAGCATTGGGAGGCACAGAGCAAGCACTGAAAACCTGGCGAGGCTCCATGGCGGGTTCACACCTATTGCTTTCGCAAGACATGCGATGATAAAACCCCGAAAGGCAAAGAAAGGCCATTGCTCTGATTCACTTAGCATGCTGCAAGCTGTCTTGCTTTGTTCCCTCTCTTCTTTTTTCTTTTCTTCCCCTATTTTTGGGGAGGAGAGGAGGACATTTCATGTTCCCAGGCTATTTCAGGCAGTGTCAGTGTTAGTGTCTCAGGTAGCCTGACCCTGACACCCCACTTCTGTCCCAGCACTTGCAGTGAGCCCAGGATCTGCATATTGGCTGTGACACTTCCTAATTGCTCAAGATGGATCGCTTAAGAAAAAGCCTTCCATATGGTCCATGGGATTTTATATTTTTTTATGTATTTTTTCCCCCTCTTGCTTCTGCAACTGTTACAGGAAAAGATATTTTTCCCCCTGTTTGACATATATGTAATCTTCTTCTGATACACAAATGCCAGATGGCACTGCAAAAAGATAATAAACGTGTCTGCAGCCTTCGACAGTTAAGTCTGGGAACCTTGAAAATGGCTGCAGAGGAGCTGGGAGTGGATGGGCTCCGGGCTTTTTTGGGGAGGTGTGTTGAAGATGGAGCATTTCACTGAAGGCTGTTAAGGGAACCTGGAAACATGCCCCATCCTCCCCAAGCCCTGCCATCCATCCTGGTCTGGGATTGGCACCACATTGTTTTCAGTGGTGAGTAAACCTGAGGAAACTTGAGCAGCAGAGGGATGCTGTTCTAAAATCTACCTCTGGGAAAGGGCCCTGAGATGGAACAAACAACAGGGAAAGCCAAGTCCAGAAAGCAAAGGACAGGAAGGTCATTGCAGTCAATGGGCATCTTCTGGCTGGGTTTGGACTGCCTTTGAAGCAGGTTAAATTTAAATCCCTTGGGAATAGTGCTAAGAACACAGTCCTGCCCGCTGCAAGGTGCTGAGCAAGGTGGTCTTCAGTTTGTTTAGAAAGCACCATATTGTAACAATATTATCATATGTAAATGTTGCTTAACATTAATCTGCTAACACACTTTCTCTAATTACACGGATAAAAAAATACTGTCATCTTGCTTTGTGCTCTGGGATAACCTTGGAAACATGGTCTGTCACTGAAGCAAAGAATTTCCTCCCAAACCCTTTGTTTAATAAACAGATACAAGAACAATCAGGTTGCAAAGCACTTTCCTGGAAAAGGGAGATTAATTTTTTCTCTAACAAGCTGTGGGGGGAAGGGAGGCTATTTGTCTGTCTGTCTGTCTTTACATATTAAACTCCTTTTCACACAGTGCAGTGACTCAGTCCCAACAATGAACAACGGATGTTTTTTCCTGCTGAGGTGGTTCATCCTCTCCAGAGCCAACCTTGCTGCTGCTTCATGGCAGAGCCCCAGCAGTGCTCTCACGAGCAGATGCCTCCAGCCGCTGGGCACACTGGGCTTTGCGTCCTCCTTATCATCCATGGGGAATGCAGGCAGGGAATGACAGAATCATAGGATCATAAAATCTTTTTGGTTCTAAGTGACCTTTAAGATCATCAAGTACAATCGTTAACCCAGGACTGCCAGATCACCACTAAACCATGTCCATCTACATGGCTTTTAAATCCTCCCAGGGATGGGGACTCCAGCACTGCCCTGGGCAGCCTGGGCCAGGCCTTGACAAACCTTTCAGGGAAGTCAGTTTTCCTCATGTTCAACCTAAACCTTCCCTGGTGCAACTCAAGGCCCTTTCCTCTTGTCCTGTTGCTTGTACCCAGGCTCCAACCTCTTTTCAGGGAGTTATTGAGAGTGAGGTCTCCCCTGAGCATCATTTTCTCAGCTGCTCCTCACAAAACTGATGCTCTAGACCCTTCACCAGCTTCATTGCCCTTCTCTGGACATGCTCCAGGGAAGAGGCAGGACTTTCTTACATGCACATCATTACCCATCCCTTTATTTTAACATCCCAGTTTCTTTCCTTTATCTTTAGAAGGCACCTTGCAGAGCTGCATGCCCCCACCAGCACTCATGCTGTAGCTGATGGCTGGCAGAAACATGCTTTTTTAAGGGAATGAAAAGTTTCCAGACTCATCTCAGGACCAGAAGCACATGTTGCTTCTTGAATTGTGGTCACCTCATGCAGAACATACCTTCAATGAAGCTGGTTTAACATCACGTTGACTGCATCAAGCCCAGGCTGGACCAGGGATCTCCAGAGGTCCTTCCTGGCCAAAATATCACTGCTGGCAACCGCAACAAAACCATTGTGGAGAGGTTCTTGGGACAAGATGTGGGGCTGGAGGACATCAGTGGAGGGACAGGATGCCTTGACTCTTCAGCCAGCTGCCTTTGCTCCACAGTCCCATCAAGGAATTTTCCACAGTCTTTGTACAGATAACCAACCATGACATCCCCAAACAAGCTGATGGCCTGTGCATGAGGTATGCAACTGTTTTTTTAAGACTTTTACCATAAAACACAAGGTGAGAGGGAGGTGGGAGGGCAGGAAAACCTGTTTGTGCATGAGGAAATTTAACTGTCACTGCTTTTATGATGCCAGTCCACAGTAATTGCCTGTCCAGGCAGGTTTGTTTCTAGAGCAAGGGTTTAGCCTGATGGACTTGATGTGATCTCTCTGATGGGGAGGTGACAAGCAGAGAGGTGTGGGATGTGCTCAAGTGCAGGGCTGCAGCCCTTACCAGGTGGGAGGAGGTCTTCTGCCTGGTGCATACATGTAGGAGGTTTCTTCTTTGGTCTCTGCTGTCACCTGGAAACCATGCAGCTCTCCTGCAGAGTGGAGCAGGTTTGGACATCATGGTCAGTTCATGGGTGACCTTATGAGCCTTATTATATGTGCAGGGCAAGGCTGCTGCACATCTGCCTCTGTTGGAGGGTGACTGCATCTCTCCAGCTTCCCGCCAGCTGCTGCCATCAGTGCTGCTTTGAGTTACGCACTTTTCTGCTGAGTTTATTGATAGCCACATGTCTCTTGGTGCTCCATGGTTGAAGCTAAGGGTCTTCTACCATGAGGTCATTGCACTCCAATGCTTGTTATAAACCTTGAAAGGTTGTTTAGACCACCAAATGTGAGAGGAAATAGAAAAAAGGAGTGAAGCACCAGCATGACATTTTCTGCTTCTCTGTAAATACTTGGTGTCATTACTCTTCCTATCATTTGCAGGAAGCCCTGAACTGCTTTCCAACTATTTTTAGCAGAAAAGGTGGGAGATTGCCACAAATAGCATTCTTCCTGCCTATGGACACATACAACAGGGAGGAAATATTTGCTGGCTGACCTGCAGCCAGCAACATCTGGGGTTTTCCAGAGGCAGTTCGCAAGGTTTGCCAAGGAGACCTTGGACAGATGTGCTGCTGATTCAGGAAATGTCTGACCATGGCTGTTTTATGACAGCTTGCAGAGTGCTCCTGCAGATCCTGCTCTCTCGTGGGGTTAAATAATAGCTAAAACACAGGGAAAAGCATTAGTGTCGCTTCTGTCAGCTGAAGAGCTGTTGAGATGGCAAAGCAGTTATTAGATTTCTCCCTAATGTTTATTACATTTGCCATTGTCTCTGAGATGTTCTTATTACTCCTCTGTGTACCTTTGGACTTGTCAGCTATACCACAGCATTTCTAATTATCCCATCACCTACTAGATAAGGTGATCTCAAATAGGACTTCAATTTATTGGGGAAAAAACCCAACCACAAACAGAAAAGCAGCAGCTCAGAAATCCTGTACTTTAAATGTCCTTTGAATAGCAAATGCAAACTCTGTTTCACCTCAGGAAGCCCAAGGAGAGCACATACACATGCATGGAATGCTCACACACGTGCCTGCATGCCAACACCACCCTGGGCAGGTAACACACCATCACACTTTCCTGCTCTGTCTTTAACATTTCTTCTTGGGCTCTGCAGAGAGTTTTGCAGACAAAGAAGAAATTAAAACATGGGACTCTCTTAAGGTTTGAATATTTTCTTTCCTGCAGTGCTTCTGACAGTCTGGAGAAATCTCCCTCAAAATATAGAATCATAGAATCATAGAAACATAGACTGGTTTGGGTCAGAAGGGACCTTGCAAGGTCATCTAGTCCAACACCCCTGCACTGAGAAGGGACATCTGCAACTACAGCAGTTTGCTCAGCGCCTTGTCTAACCTGACCTGTAATATTTCCAGGGATGGAGCATCAACCACCTCTCTGGGCAACCTGGTCCAGTGTCAAAAATATCTTCCTTCTATCTAGTCTAAATGTCCTCTCTTTTAGTTTAAAAACGTATTCATGGGGCTCCTTCTATCCCTTCATCCCCTAGTCTGTATTGATATCAGGGGGTGCCCTGACCCAGGTGCACTGCCATGACCTTGCTGAACCTCTTGAGGTTCACAGTGGCCACTTCTTAAGCTTGTCAAGGTCCCTCTGTACGGGTCCCATCCCTTAGGCATGTCAGCTGCACCACTCAACTTTGTGTCACCTGCAAACTTGCTGTGGGTGTCCTCAATCCCACTGCCTGTCATTGATGAAAATAATAAACAGCACTGATCCCAGTATGAACCTCTGAGGGACACCACTTGCCACTGATCTTCGTCTGGATATCAAGCCACTGACTACTATTCTCTGGATGTGACCAATTCCTGAACAGTCCACCTGTTGAATGCATTTATCTCCAATTTAGGGAGAAGGATGTTGTGAGGACCAAGTGACAGACTTGACAGAAGTCAAGAGACAGCAATTGTTGCTCTTCCCTTGTCCACTAATATAGTCACTCCATCATAGAAGGCCACTAGGCTGGTCCTTGGTGAAGCCACACTTGCTGTCTCAAATCTCTTCCTTGTCCTCCTTGTGCCTTAGTATAGCTTCCAGAAGGATCTGCTCCATGATCTTCCCAGGCACAGAGGTGAGGCTGACCTATGTGTGCAGTGGTGAGACAACTGGGCAGTAACATGGGATCTTTGGGCAGAATTTCACCAGGATTACTCCTCTGTGTGCCATGCTTGCTCCCCCAGGCTCATAGGCTTTGCCACGTGCAGAAACAAGGATGGGAAGGTGCATGCAGATGTTCTGTTGACCTCTCTCTTGCATGACCTGGGGTTTCCAGCTTGCTTAAGGAGTCAGAAGTGCCTGAAGCTTGACTTCAAGAGGTGTTTCATTTCTAACAGGCAGGTGAATTTGGTGCTTATCTTCCAGCGAGATCTAACGAACCAGTTTAAGTACCATTGTAGTTCTCACTGGTTGCCTACCTATATCTTTAGGTAGAGCAGTATGGGGGGTAGTGTGGCTTTTAATAGCTTGTGAGTCACAGCAAGGCTTGCCTGTGCTGCAGGCGAGCAGCTGCAGCTATTGCTGGGTGGAGATAGACCCAGGAGACTTTTAAATTCTCCCATACCACCAGCCATCAAGCCAGGACCAGCCTGGGTGAACCTGCCCTGGTCCAACGGTGTTGGGGAGAAACACATAGGAGCATCCCACAATCTGAGGCTAGCAGACCAGCTTCAGGCTATAAAAAAAAAAGGATTGATTTTCCAGTATTGCCTTTGGTTTGCCCTCCTGGTAAGCATGCATTCCCTGGGAAAGCTGTGGCCTGAACTCAACAGAGGTGCAGTAATGTGGGGATGGGGGGAGCATGAGGCTCACTGGGAGCCGCTGGAATCAGCAGCAAAAGTGTTCAGCTCACCAACTATGACAAGAATGAGCGGGTTTGAATTACAGCAGGAAGGATTTTGGTCAGACGTCAGGAAACACTTTCTACTGGTAGGAAAAGTGAAGCACCAGCTACAGAAAATAGCTTCAAGTACATTGCAGACAGATGCTGAAAGGAAAACTGGGATGTAGTGGGTGTGGTGGTGAGGTTAGTCATGGCATGAGGAGATCAACATGCAGCTGCAGCTGAGCTCAACCCTTCAGACAGGCTCTGAAGCACTTGTGTGTGTAACATAAAATTGGTGTTTCTTGGCACAAAACTGGAGATGAAGATGTCTCATACTGAAAAGAAACAGAATGTGCCCTGGATGGGAATGGGGATGGGGACAGGGATGGAGATGGAGATAAAAATGGGTATGGGGATGGATGGAGAAGGGGAAGGGGATGGGGACAGATGGGGCTGGGAACTGGGGTGGTGATGGGACACAAAAGTATGACTCTAAGGCCTAGGGGAACACAGCTCAGGTCTCAGCTCTGCTGCACTTCCCACATGACCAAAGCAATCCCCTCACCCTTGATGCACATCCTTTGCTCAGTTCTGTGCCTTCACTTGCAGTGTTTTTTGTACATCAAATGAGCTATTTAATGGCACTAACAAACAAGCATTACAGAGATATTTTCTATTATTTCTGATTGTGTGGACTCCAGGGAGACTGATTATCATATTTCCCTGTGATCAAAATGTTAGCAGTTATCAAAAAGGCTGCTTCAGGGTTTGAAACAGATACAGTCTTTTAGCAGCATTTATTTCTGAAGAATCCTCATCTTTACTCTCTCTCTCATGACAGCTGATTTTTGAGTCATGAGCTGGTTGCAATTACTTTGCCTCTGTAATTCCATCTTCCCCACACTCTTCCTGGCTTCAGAGCCGCTGGAGGGTGGTCACCTGTGTGGAGCCATGCATGAAAATTGGATGCCAGCTGCAGGCAAGGCTAGGAGGAAATGAACATGGAATATTTCAATTTAAAGTGTGTTTATTGTGCATTCTGTCACTGATTTGATGTAAAAAAAAATCTGCATGCAAATGACAGCAGATTTGCATCTCTCCTTTCATTGACTGCAGATGTTGAAAAAAAATATCTTTGAGGGTGAGATTTTTATTTAAGCTTTCAAAACATCTTAGAGGAGATTTTGGAGGCTGCTGTATCTCTGTAAATATGCTGACCTCTCCTGAAAAGAGCAGGCTGACACCAGGGCATTTACAGAGAGATGTTCACTGCAGCATTCTACGATCTTTACTTTTCTGAGATTTCCAGCACCATTTTGGAAAGGTGTGGTGCTGACACACTTGGACACAGAACAGTGTCTCTTAGGAAAATGGATTTTTCCATGGAAACACGTGGAAGGACTTTTCTGAGTACCATGAGGATGATGGTTGGTTTTTGTAACAGTTGTAACAGGTTGAAGAAAATTCTAAGCAAGGCTCTAAGCAACCAAGATCAAGGCAGCTTTGGGCAACAGCAGACTGAAATTGCTCATCTTTCCCTTGAACTGGTTGGTTGAGCTCATCTTTGAGGTGATTGAGAACATTTTTGGTAGCATGGGTGGGGGAATGAGACAGAGCCCTGGGGGGCTCTGTAGGGCTCCCCTGCCCAGCCCAGGCCTCTGGAGCCCAGTGACTGTGGTCCCTGTGTTTTAAGCAGAGGGACCTTTGTTTTCTGTTTCTCTGTGGAAAACCTGGGCCTGCTTATCAGAGGAATGGTGCCTATTTACATATGTGCTGTGTACACAAAATGGTACGGTGTGGAGCATTCTGCTTTGCCTATGCTTAGAAGAGCTCCCAGAGCAAATTTGCATCCCTGGCAGAACTGGTGAACAGGGCACGATGTGTGTCCTTAAAACCATCCAAGCAGTAGCTGGTTTCCTCTCCTAATCTCCTGAGCAATGACTTGAAAATTTAACTTCTCACTTTATTTATTCTAGTCACTTGTGCTTCAAATGCTGCATGGGAATCAAGGACTGTCTTTTTCCCTGTCAAGGTTTTTTGACCAGGGAAGCTAGAAAAGTGACCAAAGGGAAAAAGAAAAAGACAGCAAAACACCCAGCAAACATAAACAGGACTAAGGCAGTTAATGAGCTAAGCTTTGCTGAGATTGCTGCAACTCTACAAAAAAAAAAAAAGGAAAAAAGTTACTGTTCTAAAGCTGTCAGGTTTAAATAAGACGAGGTTGGATTTTTTTTAATATTAGCCCTGTATCTGTCATCAGCTAAGAGATATAAATAGAATTACAGCTTTTTCTCTATGTGTGTGGTTTTATATATAGGTGTGAGCTCACATTAAGTATATGCACGTGTATGTGTCTATAAAATATGCACACTGGCTAGATAGAGCCATCTATCTATCAACTTATTGGCCTGTCTTGCTCATTGGAAACAGGGTTTAAAAGGAATTGCCTAAATACATAATACATGCTGTGTTGTTTTGTTTTTTTTTTTCTTTTTAAGAGATGAGTCAAGTCAAATGCTATGATATAAATTTTTAATACCCTTATGACCTGATTTATTTTTCCTCTTGTGTGAGGAAGTTAACAATACGAAATGTCTTTCTGTTGTCTCTAATCACGGGCTGATTTGATAAGATGTAATTATTATTCATATTTGAGATCTGCAGCTAGGGAGATGCAGGAGGTGTAGGGACCATTGGGATGTTTAGGTTTATTATTATTTATTACTGCTATGAATAAAAGAACAACGATTTCAGAGATTCTGCCAAGTAGATCAGGCTGAAAATGTAACCCTTTTAAAAGCAGTTGCAATCAGTTTGCATCTGATGTATGCTGAAAGCATCCCTAATCACATTTTTTGGTTCCTTACCCCACGGGAGGAGTCGGAAAACTGGAAGAAATGGAAAGAATGATTTTTGTAGTCCCTATCAAAACTCGGTGTGTTTGGTTTTGACCTTGGGTACTGTGTCCTGTTAGGAACACTGGAAATAGACTGTGCAAGGAGTAGTCATGTCACAGCTGCTGTTGTGGTTATAACCATTTGCCAGCTGACCAAATACAGCATTCAAAGGCTTGTGGTGAGCAAGGAGAAGAGATGGAATACTCCTTATTATGGGTATCTAGTGCTTCACGAGTGTCTTGGCAAAGGTGAAGGGACTTGGTAGATGGGAAACAACAAACAGCATCTTCACTTCAAGACCAATATGCACTTGTGTTGATTTTATCATTGGTCTTCTTGTCCAAACTCAAAAATCTTTGGCCATCCGGGAACCAATGTCCCAATGGCTGCACCGAGTTAGAGAGAAAACAGAGGCAGAAAGACATGTGCAGGTGGAAGGTTGTTTTTAAGCCTCTAAAATGTCTATGCAATAGAGAGGACACATATAAAATGCATACCTAAGCAAGGGACTGTGAGTGAGGGGGAACGAGTCAGTTGGCTGCAATTTACATGAAAGAGAAAGTAGAGATTCATAGAATTGTCTTGGTTGGAAGACATCTTTTTGATCATGAAGCCTAACTGTTAACCCAACTCTGCCAGGTTACCACTAAACCATGTACTGCAGCACCAGATCTACTCAGCTTTGAAATTGCCACAGGCATGGGGACTCCAGCACTGCCCTGGGCAGCCTGGGCCAGGCCTTGACAACTCTTGCAGGGAAGACAGTTTTCCTCATGTCCAACCTAAACCTCCCCTGGTGCAACTTGAGGCCATTTCCTCTTGTCCTGTCACTTGTTCCTTGGGACAAGAGACCAACCTTACCTGTCTCCAACCTTCTTTCAGGGAGTTGTTGAGAGTGAGAAGGTCTCTCCTAAAGCCTCCTTCAGGCTAGAAGATACCCTAGTTCCCTCATTCACTCCTCACAGGACTTGTGCTTTAGACCCTTGACCAGCTTCATTTTCCTTCTCTGGACACACCCCAGCCCTTCAATGTCCTTCTTGGAATGAGGGGCCCAAAACTGAAACCAGGATTTGAGGGGCAGTCTCCCCAGTGCCCAATACAGGGGGACAATCACTGCCCTAGCCCTGCTAGCCCCACTACTGCTGATACAAGCCAGGATTCCGATGGCCTTCTTGGCTACCTGGGCACACACTGCCTCATATTCAGTCATCTGTCAGCCAGGACCCCAGGTCCACAAAATAGATCCTGTCTTGTGGTGGCTTTGCTGCAAATACAAAGCAATACTTTCATTTTGTTGGCTTCAGACCCTCAGGTCTCATCAAGGAGGGAGTGGTGGAGGTCAGCTCCTCCTGGATGGGGTCCAGTGTACACCACTGCCTCTTCTGCCACTTTCTCCTTCTCTGAGCATTGTTCCAAGCAGTCCCTAGACTCCTCCCTTCTCTTTACCATCCTGCTCACCTTGGCTCAAAATTTTCTATATACCAGCTCATAAATACATATCTGGGAGATTTCACTTCAGCCATACACACCTGAAATAGTGCCTATGGCTCCCGGCCACCATATGAGGCACCACCAGAGCCCTGGAGAAGAAGGAGGTCTAGTAACCAAGTGAGTAGTCTTTAGAGACTACCTACAAGCATGCCAACCTGTGTACAAATAGATCCATCTGTTGAGAACCCTAATCTCCACCACATCCCTCAGCAGTTTCACTGAAGGATTTCTGTCCATTTGAACTCTGGGCACTGGTTTGAACATAGAGTGTGGGGATAAGTTCTCCTAGACATGCTCCACATGAAAAATATGACAGTTTTAGCTTGGATGAAGGAAGGGAAAAGCCGTGTCTGCAGAGCCCTTTGCAGCTTTCAAATCTGGAAGCAGCACGACACTGTCCAAGGAACAAACCAAATGGGTTTGTAGGCTATTGATTCATCTTTCAAGTGATGTAAGTGCTTTGGGCTGCTCTGCTTGAAGCCTTTGAGATCTGTGGGTGTATGTGTGCAAATGCATTCCTTATTTTGTTCCTGTTACCCTCCTGGAGTCAGAGTGAGAATTACCTTCAGTCATAACTCCCTCCTGTCTGAAGAAATATAGACTGTCCTCGAAAGAGAAATGAATACATTGAAGTAACATCCCTTCTGAAAAATGAAAAATGTGGGTGGAGATTCCAGGAAAAGATGCTTCCATAAAACTCATAGTTGTAGGAGGCTTAAGCATGTGATAGCCAGAAACACCAGAAGGAAGAGCTCTGCATCCAGAGGCCATGGCTTGAAAAATACATGATTAGAAACCTGAAATATCATTCAGTGGAAGGAAGAAAATTGGCGTGATGCTTGTGGGGAGCAGCCTGATGCAGCTGCCCATGGGTCACAGTGGGAATCAGCTCCTGAGCACATCCCTCAGCAGGCATCGTTGTCTTTTGTGAAAAATCTGGTACCCAGTTTCTATCAGAAGTTTTGTCAATTGGTGGAAATTTTGATTAATGAGGGACTAGGAGGGCCAGTGAGGCTTTAGGAAGTGATGTTGCCATGAGGTAAGAAAAGCAGTGGCATTTTAGTGCCATTTTCCTGATTCTCAGTTTGCTGGAGTTGGATCTTCTCTGAAATGCACTCAGAGACAAGGAATTAATCTCAGAACATAAAATATATAGATCTCTTCCAAACAACCACATTTAAAATGAAATCAGAGTCCCCATATGTTGCTGGTTTATATCTTTCCATCTTCATCTGTTCTGCACATTGAAGGATAACTTGAATTTGAGATTGTCCACACCAACATGACCTCCAGCAAACTGCATGTCCTGAGTCTCTTTTTTTTCAGTGAAGTCTATGCTAGACCATGTCTGCTAGCACTCTAGTCCTTGCATGGCATCTTTTTATGCTGCAGTCTCAAAATCTTTTCCTTCCTTTCTTTCACCAGGGCATAAGTTTGAAGATGTGAGCCACAACATATGCCATTGTCCCTTCCTAGAGATGAAAAAAGTACTGTGCTATGATCCAAATGTGAGACTTTTTTTCCCCTGTTAAATGTTTCCTAGCTGCACAGGCCAACCATCTGTTTCTCTTTGTCTCTTCCATCATTCAATTCTTTGTACGTTATTCAAATTAATTATCAATTAAGAACTAGAAAGACTGGATAATCAAATTACAGAACAGTAAGATGGTTAAAGTAACACAGCACCTTATTAAAAGCCTCCAGATATTTAATAAGACCATAAATTCCTTATCTTTTGTTCTAAAGATGAACCTTCAGCCCAATAAATGAAAACAGAGTGACATGTATCTCTTCTTGGTCATTTATTTATGAACATAGGAAATGACATTGACTAACCCCCATTCCATTCCAGATTTCAGATTGCAATCTTCTCCTCTCAGATGTCAAACTAACCCAGATAATAAAACTGCTTGAGTCTCAAGATATTCCCTGGAGAGATAAGAAAGTTCTCTGCTATTTTTTTTTCTGTGCTAAAGTGAATCTGGTTCATAAGGCATGAAATTAGCTGTCCCTTAGCTCAGTGGTTATCCTGAAAGTGGATGGGGGTCTGTTTTGATTCTAAACTGGTCTGTTTGGGGGGCAAAGGCAGAGAAGAAGCACTGGCTGCTGTGCCCTTGGTCAGCTGTAGGAGCGTGTAGTTGGACTGTCTATCGTCAACCCTCTGAAGAGCAGTGCTCAGAGAGGGAAATTTATGAGGCTTGGCAGCAGGGTTGGCACACAAGGCGTGCCAGGAAAGATGAGGATGGAGAAGAGCTGATTGTGCCCTGTGTGATACCTGAGAGATTCTGGCTCTGACCATCTGTACAGTCTGATGTGCCTAAATCTTTCCTGCAGTAATCCCTTTGGTTGCTTGGCCTCTTCTTGTAGACATAACCACATCACAGTGTTGCAAAGATGGTGGCTCATCCTCAGCTGTGAAAGCAGAGATTACCCAAACTTTAGGGCTGGAAGAGATCATGTTATCCGGTCACGAGCTGCAGGGGATCAGGTCCACATACCCCACTCCTGGTGACCACGCTGTCACCGCTAATATTATAGTAACTTTATTTTCAACTGCAATTTTACTGACAGGACTTGAGGGCAGCTTTGTGACTGTGCCGAGAGCACAGATGCCCCATAAGCCCATTTTGCTCTGGGGAAGCAGTCTTAAGAGGCTGCAGCTTCAGTTAGTTGGGCCCCTCAGGTCTGCATCGGCCAAGGGTAAAGTTGTGTAATTAACACAAATGGTCATTGCCATTTCATGCTGGTCCTGACGACAACTCATTTACTTCTTTATTGTCCCCATCCTTTTTAATCCTTCCTTTAAAGCTTCTTCCATCACCCCCCTCACCCAACCCGAATTCGTCAGAGCCTCATCTCCATCGCAGCCTGCAAAGCATCCTCTTCCCATTCTCCTAACGCAATTGCACATAATTAAGCAGTACATTTACATGTCAGACTAAACCCACTGTCCAAGCTGCTCGTTCTGCTTTGTGCAATGCTGTGCCAGGCGTCCTCCAGAAAGGATGCAAATCACGGCACAGAAAACATATTACGAGTGGCATGCAAGATCTGTGCCCACTTTGCCCATTGTGTCAAGAAAACAGAAATGCTTGTCAAAATACCAGCTCGAGTAGGAGCTCGTGGCTTCTGGAGGAATAAAAGAACCATGTTGGCAAGCACAGGACTAGACAGGCAGATGTCCTCCTCTCCACCCACTAGAATTTTATTGGCAATTGAGTTAACAACCTCTTTGCATATGAAAGTAACAGAGAGGCGCTGCTGCTGCGGCCTCGCTGGCAGGAGACTTGGCTGCAAAACCAGTGAGACATTTGACAAGGAAGCAATATGTTAGCAACATCTCTTCATCCGTGTTATCGGGGCCAAATTGCCACGGCACTTGCAGCCATGTGGAGGCATTAGATGCAAAGTGTTAGACGCCCTGCCATTCTTCCTCATAATTTTCTCCTTTCTCTTCTCCCTTTTTTCAGAGCAGCCTGGTCCTGACACTTGTCTTCGAGTGGCCCCAGAGCCAATCCTGCCTTGTGCTGCTGTATATCCTTAGAAAATAGGCAGCCAGGTGCTGAACACCCACATTTTGAAGTGATGGCTCATGGTAATAAATGGTTCTGGTTTTGTTTGCTTGTTTGTTTGTTTTCTGTAGACACAATTGCATTTTCAAGTTTTCCTTCAAGAGGTCACATTTCCAAGCTGACAAACTGGAGAAATACAAAGTGGCAAAGCCTCTCCCCCCATGTTGGATCCTTAAAATATAATTTGTTCCCCATAGCTGTGGTCCTAATACACTTTAGATTTCAGACTCCCAGCCTACTTACAGTTGAAAAGCAGACTTCCCTGTAGCAGACTGATAATAGCCTTGCCATGAAGAGATATATTTCATGGGTCTCTGGACACTGAGATGTGTCCAAACATACCAGTGGACACACAGGAGAAAGGTGTTGTAGTGAAATCCACAGAGGTCTGAACAGCTAGAGGATCATAACCAAGTCAGCAGTCTAGGGGTCATTTTGGGGCACCCTGTGTAGCTGCAGACTGCAGCAGAAGCTCTGCCCTTGTGTTTACCAGGGAGAGAGGGAGGGCTGGGGAATACTGTAAGAAACCTTCCCCATCTCCCACACAGTCATTGAGCCCTCCCCAACAAATTGAGCCCAGCAATACAGAAAGGCTTTGCAACAGAATTGTTTTCTCACCTGTTCCTTCCCACTCTCTTTTAAGGCTCCTTGGCTTTAATAAACCATTGCAGACTGCTGGAATCACATTCTGCTGTCTTTACAGCTGTGAGGTGAACAAGTCTGCCATTCAGCATCAAGGGACTATGGAAAAATCCTGTACAGAGCAGAAGAATGAAATTGTGGCAGGAAAGCTGAAGGCATTCCTCTATCTCTGTAAAGGTGCTCCTGAACTCAGCGCATGGACAGGACAAACTACCTGTGGTCTGTCTGTGAGCAGGCAGGGAGATGTGTCACAGCAATCCATGGTACAACTTCTCAAGATCTTTCCATACTTCTCCATTCTGGTGATAAATCTTCTGGAAGGGTAGATCTTCAGAGCAGACGTTTAAGTTGCCCATCTCACTGTCTTCACTGTGATGGCCAACAAAGCTTTCCTGTTTTAATGACTAGGGAAGGGTACGATGATGTGAGATCTGGAACCACTCTGCTGTGAGGATAGGCTGAGAGAGTTGGGGTTGTTCAGCCCACAGAAGGCTGTAGGGAGACCTTATGGCCTTTCAGTACTTCAAGGGGCCTGTCAGAAAGATGGGGACAGATTTTTCAGCAGGGCCTGTTGTGACAGGATAAGGGGTGATGGTTTTAAACTAAAAGAGGGGAGTTTTAGTCTAGAGAGAAGGAAGACATTTTTGACTCTGCCTGTGGTGAGACCCTGGCCCAAGTTGCTCAGAGAGGTGGTGGATGCCCTATCCCTGGAAACCTTCCAGGTGAGGTTGGATGGGGCTGTGATCTAACTGCTGTAGTTGCAGAGGTCCTAGCTCACTGCGGGGAGTGATTCTACGCTGGATGCAATGTTTCTCATAACCCAGCCTGTCTTTCTGCTGTTACCATCTCGGGATTGAAGTCTGACTCTACTAACGTTGTATTTTATTGTTTCCTCTTCCCTCAGGGTCAGCAGCTCACTGGCATGCTACTGCAAACCAAGCTCTTTGTGCGACTCCAGTGCATAAGGTGAAGATGTACCTTGATATTCCTCGAGGCTGTTCTCCTAGCAGGTTTCCCCAGCTTGCTTGCTGGCCTCAGGTGAGATAAACACATCTTCCCTTGTCTCCCACTGTGCTGCTCTACTCCTCTCTAACTTCAAATCTCCAGATGCATGTGGAGCACTATGGACAGATTTAGCTGCAGTAGGTACAGCTTTCCCTGGTCTGTGGCAAGTGTATAGTTGGCTCCTACAGCTGTGCCCTCACTTGGGTTACGTTTAAGGAGAGCGCTAAGAAGAGGGAACTGAGCGGCTTCTGAGACTATGGCAGCTATGTGGGGGGAGTTTGTGATGGAGCCTAATGAGGCTCCTTGTAACATTCGCTTCTTGTATTTTCCCCTGCAGATGAGATCCATAGAGAGGACTGTGTGATTTACTGCTTTCCCTCAGTGGCTTTCCATCAGTGAAACATCTGTTAGTGTCTGGAAAGGCTTCCTCATAGTGCAGGTCTGTGGTTGAAGCTGAAGCATGGAGCTGTTTCCCAGAAATTCAGCTCCTGTAACACATCTCTAGGACAAGTCCACACAACCGTGTGATAAACCTGAACGCATGAATTAACATCAACAGACACACTGGTAGCCGACCACACCTGCAGAGACCTGAAACACTGGCACCAAGAACTGTGAACTTCCCCTATGATGTGAAGATGAAGAGGAGGTCCTTCTTTGCACAGGTTCACCTTGACCATGCAGGATCTGAGGCAGGACCTGTGGAAGAATACGCTGGTGAGCACGGACAGTTATACCTCTTTCAACTCACTCATACTCTTAATGGGATCAATGGGCCTATGATGAGTCTCACCTCCAGAGGACCTAGCCCATAGTGTAGTATCAACTGTCCCCAAATGTCAATTGTTTAAAAGGCCAGACTTTGTCTTCCAAAGTCACTTTGGTGGGTTTTAAATAGGCATCTTCCCTCTATCCCAGAGGTTTGGAGGAGTTATTATCCTAGTGGGGCACACTCTCACCCTGCCAAGGTGTTGAAACAGTGAACAACCAAACAGTAGGAGCACCAAAATGTCACTTTGAATAAGTCTTCTCTAGAACATTTGCACCTATGTCTGGTCTTTCCCATTATTACCTTAGTTCTCTGCTGTGCTGCTTTTTCACAGCACAGAGCATGTCATGAAACACATAAAACACACGAGAGTTTGGAAGTTTGTAGTTGGTTTTCCATGACCTGTCAAACACAGACAAGCAAGTGAACCTCATTTTCCACTTTCCAACCCTCCATCACAAATCTGTACACCTCCTAATGACCTGCATTCAGCCAGAGCCTCCCACCAACTCCAGCAGCTGTTAAGAGCACTCAGCGTTGCTGCGTTCAATTGTAACATCAGAAAAAAAAAAAAAAAGGCAAAAAATAATGAAAGCAAACTGCAAGGTCCTCGCCATTGTCTGCAAAAAGAAAGGCTCCTGTCACGGAAAACCGTGCTCTCCATGAGCATTTCTGAATTCCATTTTCTGCTTGACAATTTATTCCAAGTATCAAAGGCTCAAGTCTCTCCTGATAATTCCTTCTGGTCAGGGAATAAGCATCTGCTCTCTCTGATTGCAGGTCGCTTCTCTCATACAAATCCTGACAGAGACATGCATGTCAAGGTCAGAAATGAGGCTGAGCTTGTATTGTTCACCTAAAAACACCCACCAAGCTGCAGAAAAAGAGATAATAACATGTCTTTAAAGTGGACATGGGTACTGTGCCTTTTGTCATGAGTAATTATGATGTAAAGAAGAATCAACTGTAGCATTCTAATGCATTAATTGCTCATTAGGTGATAGGTTTTTATATTTTTGCTGGAAAGGGATGGAGATACTTGGATGGAAAGTGTCCTGTTTGAAAAGGGGGAGGAGGGGAAGACTAAAGCTTTAGAAAGTGGAGGGTGAATACAGTGCTATTAGAGCATAAAAAAAAGAGCATTCCAACTGAAATAAAGCAACCAATTATCAACAGGACCCAAGCAGATCGTTGGTCAAGAACAGCTTTGCACAAACACCAGCTGCCTTCAGAACGCTTGAACATGACATGGCTGCAAACTGTTTTGGCCTCTGTGGCTGTAAAAATCTGGGGTCTTCGCGTTCACTCACCTGCTGCTTATAAGCCTGTAAAAAAGAAACTTGAAGAATCATCCCCTGCCTTGCAAATTATCCAGTCTTGATGGGTTTGCTAGGTGCAGCATTTTCTCTCCTGCTTCTTCACCTCTGCAAGCTGTTCCACAGTCATTGCATGAGAAGCATGGCGGTTCCCCCCTGCCCCTCCCCCAAAAAAGCACACGCCAGGCTCTCCGTGTCGAATCAGTAATAAAGCTCTCAGGGAAACAATTTCCTCCGTGACATTTGTAAAGGGAAATTCTGCCCGGGAGGAAGTGCTGTCAGGGTGAGCTCCTGCGCAGCCCCAGATGCAATGAGCCGTTTAGATTGCTCGATGCAGTGGCAGGCCCATCACAGCCGTCCTAGACAGAGGCAAAAAGACATTTCTGAAATGCTTAATCTTTTTTAAAATACGCTTTCCCTTTTTTTAACTCCTTGCACAAAATGTTGTCTCTGATGGGCTCCAAACAGAGCGTGGGCTGAACTCCATCCTCTTTCATCTAGATCCCAGAGGCCTTCTCATCCCCTCTCCCTCCACCTCCACACCTAATGTCCTTCCCAAGCACATTGGGAAGAAGCTCCAATCTGGAGCACAACTGCATACACCCTGGAACTAGCTAGCTAGCTTGAGAGACTACTGATGAGCTGCCTGAGTGCTTCCCTTTTGTTCCTACACGAGGTTTGAGGCTCCATCTCTCTGTCCTGGTCAAGGGTAGATTCAAGAGGCAAAAATGGAACTCCACTAGTGTTTCCCACGCTAATGACCCACATGCATCCCCTGAACCGTGAGTGTCTGTGATGGCACTGAAAGAGTTGTGGTCAATGTCTTGATGTCCAAGCAGAAACCAGTGATGAGTAGTGTTCCTCAGGGAACAGTACTGGGACCAGTGTTACTTAACATCTCTGTCAGTGATATGGACAGTGGGATTGAAGCACCCTCAGAAAGTTTGTGGATGACACCAAGTTACGTGGTGTGTTCAACACACTGGAGGAAAGGGATGGTATTCAGGGGGACCTTGACAGGCTTGAGAGGTGGGCCCATGCCAACCTCATTAGGTTCAACAAGGCCAAGCGCAAGGTACCGCACATGGGTTGGGACAATCCCAAGCACAAATAGAGGCTGGCTGGAGTGTGGATAGAAAGTAGTCCTGAGGAGAAAGACTTGGGGGTGCTGGTTGAAGACAAATTCAGCATGAGTCAACAAAGTGTAAGTGCAGCCCAGAAAGCCTCAAGCACATCCTGGGCTTCATCCAAATCAGCACAGCCAGCAAAGCAAGGCAAGGGATTCTCCCTCTCTACTCTGCTTTCTTGAGACAGCACCTGGAATACTGTGTCCAGCTCTGGAGCAACCAACACAAGAAGTACATGGGCCTGTTGGAACGGGTCCAGAAGAGGGCCATGAGAATGATCTGTGGGCTGGAGCCCCTCTGCTATAAGGACAGGCTGAGAGAGTTGGGGGTGTTAAACGCAGAGAACACCTGAGAAGGCTCTTCTTTCGTACTTCTAATATCTCAAGGGGGCCTATAAGAAAGATGGGGATGGACGTTTTATAAGGACTTGTAGTAACAGGACCAGGGGTAATGGCTTCAAACTGGAAGAGGGGAGACTTAGATTAGAAATGAGGAAGAAGTTCTTCACTCTGAGGATGGTGAGACACTGTCACAGGTTGCCCATGGAAGCTGTGGGTGCTCCATCACTGGATGTCTTCAAGATCAGGTTGGATGTGGCTTTGAGCAATTTGTTCTAGTGGGAGATGGTTAGGGGGCTGGAACTAGATGATCTTTAATGTTCATGGTCAGTTCTGCGGTGACTCACTTCGGAGCAGGTGAGACTGTACTGGGGAGAGGTACTGCAGAAAAAAACGCTGAAGAAAAACTCCTTTCTGGGGCTTTTCTGAAGCTCTTTCCCNCCACAAAGATGATGAAGGGAATGGAACATCTCTCTTATGAGGAAAGACTGAGGGAGCTGGGGCTTTTTAGCCTGGAGAAAAGAAGACTGAGGGGTGATTTGATCAATGTTTATAAATAAATAAAGGGTGAGTGCTGGGAGGATGAAGTCAGGCTCTTCTCGGTGATGCCTGTTGATAGGACAAGGGGTAATGGATGGAAGCTGAAGATGATCTTTCAAGGTCCCTTCCAGCCCTTAACATTCTGTGATTCCTTCCAACCCAAACCCTTCTATGATTCAATGATTCTATGGTAGAGTGATCAAGCCATTGTCTGCACATCTGAACAAGCCAGCAAAAATAACATCTCCTGTGAGAGTAAGTCGCCTCACCCCAAGGGCTGATCACACATGTTCTGGTGTTACCCCAATGCCTCTGCAAGCGCAGACTTGCTTTGGTTAACATACTGTGAGCAGGCGTGTCTGCCACCCACGAGGGCCCATTTGTATTAGATCATAATTTGTGATCTTCAACAGTGCGAAACTAAGATTGCTTGTTGCCTGTACCATCCAGTTTATGACCCAATGATGCAAGAGAGAAAGTACTGTGAAGGGAATTTAAAGCACATGAAGTCCTGAGGCTGTCCTGAGCCAAATCTACATAGCTATACCTGGAATGAATACAGAAGGAAAGTCCTTGTGTTGAGCCACGAGATGTGACAGATCTTATGCCTACCTGACAGAGATAATTCACTGGGCATCAGCAGAGCACAAATCTGCTCTTGCAAAGCCATTGACACCCTCCGTGGTATTATTCACAATTACTGCAAGGCTGCAGTTTGTGGTTGATCAAGAAACAGAAAACATGGGAAAGTAAAGCGTGTTCCTTGGAGAACTTTTTCTGCACTTTAACAGCTGATAATCAAGCTTTGCTCTCTTAAATAACTATGTAGTTGGTTGATGCTTTTAGTCATAGAATCATAGAGTGTCTTGGATTGGAAGGGACCTTTAAAGGTCATCTAGTCCAACCTCCCTGCACTGGAGCAAGTTGCTGAGAGCCCCATCCAACCTGACCTGGAATGTTGTCAGGGATGGGGCATCGACTACTTCTCTGGGCAACCTGGGACAGGGGTTCAGTGTAAAAAAATTTCTTCCTTCTCCTTAGCTTAAATCTCCCTCTTTTAGTTTAAACCCATCACCCCTTGTCCTGTTGCAACAGGCCCTGCTAAATAGTCTGTCCCCATATTTCTGTCAGGCCTCTTTAAGTACTGAAAGGCCACAGTCAGGTGTCCCTGGAGCCTTCTCTTCTCCAGGCTGAACAACCCTAACTCTCTCAGTCTGGCCTCCCAGCAGAGGGGTTCCAGCCCTCAGGTCATTGCTGTGGCCTCCTCTGGTCCTGCTCCAACAGGTCCCTGTCTCTCCTGTGCTGAGGACTCCAGAGCTGGACCCAGCACTGCAGGGGGGGGTGTCTCACCAGAGCAGAGGGGCAGAATCCCCTCCCTTAACTTGCTGCCCACACTGCTTTGGATGCAGCCCAGGATGCAGCTGGCTTCTGGGCTATGAACTCATGGTGCTGGCTTGTGTCCAGTTTTTCAACCCCTACACCCTGAAGCCCTTCTCTGCAGGGCTCCTCTCTGTCCCTTCATCCCCCAGCCTGTATTGTTAGCAAGGTTTGTCCTGGTCCAGACACAGTCCCAAACCCTCTTAAAAATGAAACCAAACATGGCTTGTGAAAGTTATTTTTCCATATGAAAAAGACAGCCCTAGCCAGTAGGACACTTACTCATTTTTCAAACACACTTCTCACAGTAGCCATCAGAGATTTCTTAGATGGCTGGCAGGCTGGACAGGCACAGGCTGCACACATCACAGGCGGTGGCAATTGTCAACAGGCGCCTTGTCCTGGATGCTGCTGTTGCTTGAATGCTGCTGATGTGAGAAAGGAGAAAACTCCTTGTTGCATTGTGTCATTCCAGCTTTGGGGTAGCAGCCAGTTGGAGAGGTGGGTAATAGATTCGCTCCAGTCAAACAACCAGCATGGATAAAATATTGAATTCATGGTGGGGGGGACCTCAGCCACAGTTGATGCCACACATTTTTAATCAAAGAAACATGTGTTTTCATGTAGCAGGATGGTGGACACTGCTGGGGGAATGCTGGTCTGCAGTCACCAAGCCACTGCAACCGTCAGGGTCATCCTAGGAAACAGAGGGGACTTTGGAACATTGCCAGGCTGCAGAGCTGCTGCTGCCACTTGTCCCAGGGGTCATATCTTCTGCCTCTCTAATCTCCCTCTGACCTTTGCTGTTGCAGCTAGGAAAGCTGATCCTATCGATTTTATGTGGATTATGATTTTCTGCAGATTACCCTGAAATCTGCTAATTGTGCACACAGCTATTTATAGTATCTCAGAGTGGGACTCAGATATTCTTGATGGTGTGAGAGGTTCTCTGCACACACATATGCAGAGCTGACACTTCTGTGTTTTCTCTGAAGTGTTGGTCAGAGATGTTCCAAAGTAAACATTTTCTGTCCAGTTAGAAAGGTGTCTGATATTTTCCACCTTCCTTCAAAAGAAAAGACCTCATTTTCTTCTGACCTTCTGAAATTTCTTACTGGGAATAATCTGACTGTTTGTAGGAGTCCAATGAAAAATAATTTGGGGTCAGACTTGTTCCTGTCTGTGGTTCAAGACAGCACGTGTTTGGTTCCTCCCTTCATCACAAGCATCTAGAGAAAGGTGTCACATCTGAAAAAGGAGGTTTAGCAGCTGCTCCATAACATAGTTCTGTACCCAGATGCGTGACTCCACCCTCCATCCTCCTGCATCTCCACCCCAGCTTTGGGACATCCATGTCTGCAGCAGGTTCAGGTGGTAAAGCAGCAGAGTTCAGTGGAGAGAGCGCTGAATGGAGCATGGCTGCTCACTGCAGTCTTGGTTCATTTGGTTATATAGTGATGGTCTCAGAATCTCTGCTGGCCCCTTGAAGCTTGGTTGAAATGGGGATACTAAGCCAACTAGCTAAATTTGCATCTTGTGCTAAAAAATAAGTTAGTGCCTCTACATTTGTTGTTTGCATGTCCCAAGTGGGTTTTTCGTGTCTCCTTGCCACTCTTGAGAGAAGAAGTCAAAATAATTTTAGGTGCATCCAGTAACTGAAAGCTTGAAAAAAAAAAAAAAATCTGGATTTTATTGAAGCTGTTGCTACAGAATCACAGAATCTCATCATGGTAGATGTTGGAAGAGACATCCGGAGATCATCTTGTCCAACCACCCTGCTCCAGCAGGGTTACCCAGATGAGGGTGCCCGGGTTTGTGTCCAGGAGGGTTTGGAGTCTCTTCAGAGAAGGAGGCTCCACAACCTCTCTGGGCAGCCTATGCCAGGGCTTTAGCACCCTTACAGCAAAGAAGTTTTGCCCCATGTTCAGATGGAACCTTCTGTGTTCCAGTTTCTGCCTGTTGCCCATTGTCCTGTCACTGGGCACCACCAAAAAGAGTCTGGCCCCTTCCTCTTGACATCCACCCTTTACATATTGATCAGCATTGATCACATCCCCTCTTGGTGTTCTCTACTCTTCTCTGGGCTTAACAACCCCAGAGCTCTCAGCCTTGTCACAGAAATGTTCCAGTCCCTCATTCATCCTCGTAGTCTCTGCTGGACTTTCTCCAGTAGTTCCCTGTCTCTCTTGAACTGGGGAGCCCAGAACTGGACACAATACTCCAGAGGTGGCCTCCCTAGGGCAGAGTAAAGGGGGAGGAGAACCTCCCTTGACCTGCTGGTCACACAGTTCTTAATGCACCCCAGGACACCACTGGCCTTCTTGGCCACAAGGGCGTATGGATGGCACATTGTTATCCACCAGGACTCTCAGGTCCTTCTCTGTGGAGCTGCTTTCCATCAGGTCAACCCTTCACCTGTACCGGTGCAAGGGGTTACTTCTGCACAGGTGCAGGACTCTACACTTGTCCTTGTTGAATTTCAGTAAGTTCCCATCCTACAGGATTCTGCACCTTCCCACTCTGGCTCTGAATTCCTCTGAGCTATTTGTTTCCTTCCTGGCTGCTTTTCTGCCTTTCTGCCTGGTGAAATTAAAAAGGAGCATCACCTGACTGATTTAGTCTAGCCTTGAACTCTGCAGTGTCAGTAAATATTATTTCTGCAGTATCAATCTGTTGTTGCTGAGCCCACTCGAGACGTAGCCTGAACTGCTGCTCTAGTTGTAGTGCTTTGCAGAATAAGATCCTGCCTCATAACAGTGCACCCCACTAACTCTTTTCATGAAAAGAGGAATTTTTATTTTTATTTTTTCCATGCATTGTGTTAAGTGTTTGCTTGCAACAGCCTGAAGCAGTCATTCAGAATATTTCAAGAGTGTCTTTCATATTGTTTGAAATACCTGGCAGTGCACAAAGGCCGAAAGTGGGAGTAATTGACTGCAGGATTATTTTGTACTGCTTGAAATAAAAGTTCAATGGCTGTGAATATGACAGGGAGTCAGATCAACGTTGTAAGGTTCATTGAGTCTTGTGGTGTAATTTGTAACTATTATCTAGGTGCCATAAGGCAGTACTTCAGCAAATCCCATGTTGACTTGGAAATCGTGGGCTTGGAAGATTGAGGTCTTGGAGAGTGGGAGATTTGGAGATTTGTAGGGCCATAGTATTTGTCCCTAGGCAAGGACTCTCAGAGATGGATCTTGATGTGGAAAACCTCCTGTGAAAATATCAGAGGAGCTTCCATGAACTTCAGAGGCTGGTGATACAGGTCCTGCCTGTGCTGCTCTGATGACTGGATGCCATCCTTTTGAATAGTACATAGTTACCTGTGATCTTTCTGATTCCTGGAAGATGGATCCCAGAACCCTTCTGGTTTGTCAGACCTTGCCTGTATCTTGAGGGTATTCAGGCCAGCTTCTGAAACACCTAGAAACTGCTTTATGGACTTTTTCTTTTCCCAGTCAGATGCTTGTTTCCATCCCTCAATCATCTCTGAAAATTGTGTTAAATCAGCCAAGGCTCATAAAAGATTACAAAACCTTGCTGGAAGCCAGAACTTGTAAAATTGAGAAAGTATGCAGAAAGGAAAGGAGTGGGTGTGGTGAGAAAATGAAGAGAGGAGTATCGGCTAAGAGAAAACCCAACACCTCCTCTGTCAGGGTGTATCCTTGGTGACAAGGAAGGGGAGGCATCTATCCATGTGGGTGGATAAAGGGAGAAGTGACACCTGATGACAGTCTGGGAAGGTAAACTACAAACCAATCAGCTAAACACTTTTTCACCCAATATGTCTCTTAGCCTGAGGAACCTCTTGCCAATCAGTATGGCTGAGGCTAAAAGTGATACCAAAACCAAAAATGGGCTTTGCAGAGTTCATGGCAATGGGGAATCCTCACATTTTGATGCAAATATGTATTAAACACATGAATTTTTGACTTCTGTTATAACCTCTAGGGTAGCACAGTTCAGCTAATAGGTGTCTTGGGCATGGCTTCCCTGGACACATCTCTGAAGGAGATGGTGCTACTCAGAGTGATTTTGAGAGCAAATGCACTCACTCAGGTGGAACACAGAACCAGTTTAGATTTATATTGGTTTTGTTTCTCCTAGCGGGGCTGCAAATGGGTGGTCATGGATGCAACTGAATGAGGACACGCTGAAGACATACCGAATGAGAGGTTGCAGGCTGGCTTTTCATGAGCTAGCTTGCCTGTGTGCTTTGATTGTTTGACTTCCAAGGCCATCTATTGATAAGATTAATCTTCTTACGGCAAAAGATGAGTCTTTGAATAGTTAAGGGGTCAGACCTTGAGCTGGTGTAGAGCAGAGTAGCTCCCTGGACCTCCATGAGCTCTGGCATTCTACAGACACCCTGTTTTATTTTTAGGCTGTGCTTCATTTGAACAGCATGGCTGCCTGGGCTGTAATCAGATGAGCATCTCATCCTCAGCCTCTTTAAGAAAGACATGTTTTCTGCCAGGAAGCAGGAGAACCACAGTAAGAGTTCTGAAGCCCTAGAACAGGCTGCCCAGAGAAGTGGTAGAGTTCCCATCCCTAAAGGGATTTCAAAGCTGTGTAGATGTGATGCTGAGGGATGTGGTTTAGTGGTGACCTGGCAGTGCTGGGTTAATGGTTGGACTTGATAGTCTTAAAGGTCTTTTCCAAGCAAAACAATTCTATGATTCTGGCAGGTTACAACTGGAGGTACTTTTGGTTTTGTCTTGTTAATCACACTGTTTTCAGCTGGCACAATAAAGCAGGGCTTTGTGCTTGGAGGTGCGAAGTAGAGTTTTAAAAGCAAGCCATGACCATAAAGGTCTTTGGAGGCCAACCATCACAAGAAAGTCTGCCCATGGCCACATATACTAGGGCATGCATGTCTCCTGTCCTCAGCAGGAGCAAGCGGTACCCAGGGAGCAGCCTGTCCTGTGGCTGGGAGGTTGGGTATGCAACTGAACATAGACTTTTTTTGGCAAGTGATGCTGCCCTAGGCAAACACCCATGTGCAGAGGCCCCATTAGAGCCTGAAGATGCTATAGAGAGGCACACTGGGTGCTTGTGAGAAGGGGTACTGCTGAACATGCTTGAGAAGGAAGATGGGTGTAGGCAAAGAATGGTCTAGCTCTGGAGAGGCTGATGCCAGCCAGCCCTCACACTTGCTCTAAGATGCACGCTGAAATGCCCAAGACCATCATCAACTTTTGATAAAGCTCAACTTCTCACAATTCCATGGACTGAGGGAGGACCAAAGGTGTGCTTCGGGAGACCCCCGAACTTGGCAGGAAGGGAGGGTTGGAGGATTATGCCAAACCAGCAATGTTTGATTGCCCACTGAGGGCATCTGCTGATCTGCATTCACTGGTGGAGGGATCAGGCCAGGAGAGTTCAAGTGGACCTGGGGGAGTAGCATTTCTGACCCACATCCCAGGGGATATGCAGGCTGGGTCATCCCTGGCTAGTGATGGTCACATCACCCTGTCCTCCCATACCTCCCCTTATCTCCTTGCCTCCCACCTGACTTGCCAGGTTAGTCTGCAAAATCTCAGCAGATCAAAAGCCCCACAGGAGTAATATCCACCAGCACTAATGCAATTAGGACAATTAAAGAATATAATGATGGTAATAATGATGGGCAATATGGAAGCAGGTATGCAAATCACGTGCGGAAATGTTTCCCTTGAAGGACAACTCCTTGAGAATAGTCTCTCCATGAGGCACTCTGCTTTGCCTGGCTGTTAAAATCACATTTGTCAGGTAGGGCCCCATTTATTGTAAGATCTTTCTCTTCTTTTCAGGATAATGTTTTATTATGTGACTAAGGGGAGGAAAGAGTGTAAATAAGCCAAATGTGACTTCTGTAGCTTGGAAGGAGCTATTACTTGACCTTTTAGCTTAATAAAAATGCTTTCATTGTTGGTTTGTTTTTGTTTTTCTTTTTAATAAAGATAGGCACCGATCAGTGCTGCTGATTGAAATGTATAGAGCAGCTTTCAGTTCTCTTTAGAGCTTCAAGCCCTCCTGAAAGCATGCCATGACTTATTAAAGCAAGAGATTCCCTTAACTGGGAAGTTTGCAGCTGCTGCATCAAGTGAAGTTTGGGATCACTCCAAGGGGCACGCAGGTTTCCCATGGATGGTCAGAAACATAAAATGGTGAGGTTCTCCTTTCTTGCCTCTGACAGGAAGCCTGCAGCAGCTTCCAGAAATTTCTGCTCTAGATAACTCTGTCCTGACCCAAAGTTAGATGTTTTCAGTTTTGTGCTTGAAAAATTTTCTTCCAAGGACTTTTCTTTGACCAGCATGCATGAATCTATTATCTGTTTGTTTATTTTTGCCTGGGCACACATGTATTTTACCTTTCTTTTGGTATTAAGATATATTAGGGTCCAAGGTGACTCTCTCTCCATGATATGGTTTCCTTCTGGTCACAACACTGGGGTGCTTGGGGCAGGAGAGCTCTAAAGATTGATTTTCCTTGCTCTCTTTGCATAAGAAATCACCCATTAGAGCAGGGCCATGATCCTTCAGGCCTTCCTGATGGATGGCTTCACCAAGGGACACTGGAAGTAAAGGATTTGAAGGGGAGCAGAGAGGATGCAGGAGAAGCAAACCCCTCAGGGCAGAGCCCAAAATCTATCTTGGTACACTCCTGAAGACAGCAAACCCCTCTGTCGTGGGCCAGGCATCTCTTCGGCCTAGCTGCTGCTGCAATGGAGGTGGGCTTCAGGCCTTGCTGCCCACCTTCTCCTTCCCCAAACCTCTTGCTGGCCCAGGATGGGGGATCTCCACTGCCCACCCTGAGTCCAGACAAACTTTGGATACTGCAGTAGAAATAAAACACTGAGTCAAAGCTCGCATCACCAAGGTTCCTGTGTGCTCCTCTTTCAGCACTCAGAGGTCTCCATTTTGAACTCCCCAGATCACCTCCTGAATTCATAACCAAGAGAAACATCCGACTCTGCATTAAGTCAAAGCTGTCCCTTGGGCCCCATAGGTGGTGATAGGAACATCTCAGCTCCCAAGCTTATATTCTCATAAATCTTAAAGAAGATTTTTTTTTTCTTCCCCTCTCTCTCTCTCCTTGATTTAATTACCAGCCAGAGGTGTTGTACTGATGAACAGCCCAGAGCAGGGCATGGTCTCCTTGCCACAGCCGGAGGGAGCATGAGTCCTCCCTGCCAGCAGAGCCATGCTTACAGGATTGCTGAAATCCCTGCTAAGGTTGCCAAGGACTCCCATTATAATCTGCAGCAATTGCACTGCTCCCTCCGGGGAGCTGAGAGGACGTTGAGCAAATCTGGGTGCAGAGATGTGAATGCAGACTTTTTCTGTGTGGCCTTCAGAACTGTTTGGGTTTTTTTTCTCCCTGAGGACAGTGTTTATTATGTTTGCTAGCAAAAAGAGACAGAGGTGGAGGAATAGAGATGGTGTGCCTGACTTCCCTCCTCTGGCTTATGGGAAGGTTAGCTGCTGACATTGCTGTAGTAACATGGGAGCTGGCAAGGATGGTGTTTCCCCAGGTCCAGGAAGGATTTGGGGTCCATTCCCATGCCTGTGATGGGGGACTGGCAGCAGGCACAATGTCACTGAAGGGATCCGGATGGCATGCCATGCTGTGTAGCTGAATGTAAGGACTATGAAGGCCAAAGGGCAAGCTGCTTTGTAGGAAAGCACACTGATCAGCTCAGGGCAGCAGGAAGACAGGAGTTACTGGAGGTGGACAGTGCTTCACACCAGCTCCTTACTGCTACATCCCTTCACCCCACAAAGTTTTAATTTTTTTGTGAGCAAATATTTCAAGCTGATAATTTTAAAGGCATCCTGTGCACAGTAACAGCTGACCAAGGGCTGCAAAGCCTGACAGTGCCTGCTCTATCTCCCCTGTAGCAGGCACTGCCTTGGACATCAACCTCCTGATGCTTTGCTTCAAGGGATGCAGGCTGGCCCCAGACTGTGCTGGGGACTCGCCATATTTACAGGGCAATGATATATTGAGAAGTACTCTGTTCTGCTTTCCTCTCCACCTCACACAGATCAATTTAAAGAGGGATATATTTGATTGCAAATCCGTTTAGAATTTAACGGTTGGATGTTCTTCCTTTGCATTGAAGTGCTACAAAGCTGCAGCCAGCCACTAAAACCTAAAACTGCCCATGAGAAAATATACATTAAATGAAGCAAAACAAAAAACCTAAATCTGTGATTTGGATAAATTAAGTTCTCCACCATAGTGAAACACACTATAAAACAATAGTAACTATTAAAAATCACACTGAACCAACAGATTCACCAGCACATACTTCTCAAATAAAAATAAACCATTATTGGAATGAACCCCTGCTTTGATTTATATCTTGCAGTCGAAGTACACACACAGAGGATGTAAAATCTGCTAGTATAAATACCACTGGTCTCAGGCTTTTATTAGATGCTTTCTACCAGGAAAGAAAAGGGGTTTTTGTTTTGTTTTGTTTTTTTCCTGCTCAGGTAATTACTGTGTTCCTTTAATCCGAGCTCCCATGTTTCCTCCTTTTTCAAAGCCATAATCCTGGATGTGGGCCCCACACAAAATTACCCCAGTGCTCTTCACCAGGGAACATCTCTGAACCACAAGTCCAGCTAGGCTCAGAGAACGGATGGTCATTTTGTGGGCAAACATGATGGTAACTAAAGGCACAAACCAGCTGCAGGGTCCAGGAGCCAGAAAGTGGGATTAGCCCCAGCTTGCATGGGCTGAACCACTCCAGGGTCATGATCAGTGTGTGTGGGAAGGTGTTTTTTGGGGAGATGTTTGGGAAGAACCCGCTGCTGGGCAGGAGAGCTCAGTTCTTTCTGCATGACCGTGCTGGTCATCCTGGCATGTGCAATGTGCTGTATGTGAAGAAGGCTTCTCAGCGTCCTAATTTCAACCTGTGGAGTGAGGCTGCAGTGTGGACAATGGGGACAATATCCTTGAGCTGCAGGTACTGGTGCTTGCACCTCATCTTTTCGTAATGCAGTGGAAATGTCGAGCTGCTGGCTTTTAGAATGCTCACTTCTTTCTCACTTGATGCTGGGCAAACAATCTGTGATTAATAATTAAGAATTTTGCCTCTATGGCTGAAATCTAATTATCCAGTCTGTAGACTAACCAGGCTTTGGAAATAGCACATGAAATGAGAGGATTTCTTTTTTTCCCAGAGTTACCATTTACCCCTTTTCACGTGCATTTTCCTTGAAGAGGCAGTTGGGTTGATGGGGCTTTTACCTGCTCTCTGTGGAGCTTATTCAAACTTTAATCTTTGTGCCATGTCCACAGTTCAAAACTATTTGTGAAGGCATCTCAGGGAATAATTTGTGTTTGAGCATCCAGCTCAGAGAATAAATTCAAGATGCAAAAACTGGGAACGTAGAAGGGGTGTTCAGGTGCCAAGTGGGAGTATGTCCTCTGCTGCATGGCATGACAGTGTGCAGATCTCAGTCCACCTTGTTCCCCATCCTTTTCCAGACCTGGCAGGCTGGAGGCAGTGCTGGCAGCAGCAGCATGTCTGCCTGGGCATCTCCTGTCTCAAGCTCCAGTGCCCACCCAGGGACTCCTGCTCTGTCTGTGTGGTGCCTCACTGCTTGTTGGGGATGGTCACAGCAGTGCTGTGGTTGTGGCCCTTCCTAAACTTGTTCTGGCTCTAAGACTGGCTGGAAATATCAGTGGGAAGCCAGCAGGGCTCTGCCTCGCTTTGACTGCTTCAAGGTTTTCATGACCAGCCCATATGCCTACTAACCAGGCAGAGCAGCAGATAACGTCTGCCACCTCTACAAGATGCCAAATGCTGAATAAAACCTGCCTACAACTGGAACTCCATCCAAATCCAGGGTGGTCTTTGTCACTGAAAGACGAGCTTAAGAGCTCCCCAGAGGATGCACAGACCAGTAATTCTCCTCATCCCTACAAGAAAGCTGGTGAGGGACTTTTTACAAGGGCTTGTAGGGATAGGAAGAGGGGTAATGTCTTCAAGCTGTAAGAGGGGAGATTTAGGTTAGAAATGAGGAAGAAGTTCTTCATCGTGAGGATCGTAAGACACTGGCACAGGTTGCCCAGGGAAGCTGTAGATGCTTCATCACTGGATATGTTCAAAACCATGCTGGATGGGGCCTTGCCTGACCTGATCTAGTGGAAGGTGTCCCTGTCCATAGCAGGGGGGTTGTAACTAGATGATATTTCATATCCCTCCCAACCCAAATCATTCTATTATTTGATGATTCTATGAGTTTTGCCACTAGGACCCAGGAAGGAGGGTGTTTGTGATTTGGTGGAGGTACAAATGCAGCCTGGAGCTGCTGATTTTTCTGCATCTGCCCCAGAGTCCATACTGGGGACCTGAATTATCCTCTGGGTAGTCAGAGCATCTCCCGCATGTCTGGGGGGGCTTTCATCTTTATTCCTAGCTAATCCCATGTGCCCATATGGGAGTTTAGTGGTCAAAAAGGGCTTTAGTCTGGTGTAGCCCCGGAGACAAAATAAGCACCATTGCAGAGAAAAGTCCTGTGTTGGGTAAATCAATCTGTAGGGTATTTTACACAAGGCTACAATCAGCATGCAATTGTGTATCTGGGAAATAATACCCATGCAATGCTCCAGAGATGTTCCCAGTGTAGCTCCACAGCAATGTGGAAATGTCTGTGCTGACCATGCTGAAAAACACCACTTGTAGCTCATTTAAACAACAAAGGCGTGTTGCATTGTTCGCTAATGAAAAAATAACATTTCTGGATGCACAGGCTTGAAAACTACCGTCCAAACGCTTGCCTTCCTCTGTCTGATTTTCCCTTTGAAGGCTTCCAGGCCAATTGACATTCTTGTGTCCCCTGCCCAATGAGCTTTCCTGATCCACTGAGAACTTTTCTGGAGGTACAGTTTTCCTTTGGAAAAAATAAAAATCTCCGCTTTGTTCTCTTCTAATGAATGTACTTTTTTATTCTTTTATTTTTTAAAGTATATGGGCACCTTGGGGTACACAGGCAGGATTGTTTTCTCTTTTGTCCCTTCCTACCTTGCTTATCTTTGCTATTTTTTCCAGGTATTTAATCCTTGGATTTCTGACTGCAAACCAACTTTTGCTCAGTGGGCTGTAGCCAGGGGAAGGGCTACATTAGCTCTAGGACTCAGGAATTACAACCACGGGAGCAAATTTTAAGTGCTGGAATTTGGAATACTATAATTTGCTATGGCCTTGTGGTGTTGGGAGCATCAGGGCATGATCAGACACATCCAGCCCTGCTGGAGGAGGTTCTTCTCTGGGCACAGGGAGGGATGCCTGGCTTGGGTCAGGTTATACTGACCTTACCAGGGCAGAACTTGAGTTCTGTGGATTCTCTGATTTGCTGCCAGACAGTGCAGCTCAGAGCTGTTTCATGGGCTGAGGATACACAGATCTTCCTTCGCAAGATTTTAATCACTGGACCATGTGCAGGCGGCTTCTCCCAGGAGAAACGCCAGCGGGTGGCGGTGATGGGTTTTTCTTTTGGTGATTTTTTTTTTTGTCAACTTCC
>VWZY01006898.1:185903-199995 GCA_013399075.1 Chloroceryle aenea
TTTTTGTCAACTTCCCCTTTTCAGATTAATTTTGGAGGCTCGTGTCTTTCTGTAGAAAGCAGAAGCCTGAAGGAAATTTGAGCTCTATCTGTATCTGCTGTGCCTGGATTTGCAAAGACAGGGGGGAGGACATACAGGAGTGTAAAATGTTGTGGATATGTGTCCAAAATAGAGAGATTGGTGCACACAAATCCCAGCTTGAATGCAAACTTCCTGCCACTGTAAAGCTATCAAGAGTGCCTTGACTGTTTTGAATCCTGTCCTGATTAGTAATGATGTTTTTAATTGAAATTTCAAGGTTCATTACTGAATGCAGATTAATTAATTTGAGAGGAGAGATAATGTGAAATGTTCCCTTTGGACCCATAGAGGAACATATGTGTCCTAGCGGGACTCTTGCAGCCTGACCTGCTGCCAGTCTCCCCAAAGAGCATCTTCCAGCATGCAAGCCTGATATGCCTGCTGGGACAGGGAGTGCATCCCCCCTCGGGGCCGAGCACAGCTCTTCTGAGCATGGAGTGCATGGCTGACACCTCACAAAATCAAGCCAGCATCAGATGTAAGTCATACTTCTCAGGTTTTTCTTGGTCCCTTCTTAGGGAGAAGCTCAAAACCTGGGGGGGTTTCTGTGGGAAAGAGTAATTGGAAGCTGAAGCTGGGACCTTGAGATTTCCTAAGCTTGGGAGATGCTGATCTGATGTCAGGGGACTTGGTGATGTGGCTCCCTCACTGGTCTGATGGGGATGTCCCCAGGCTGCATCGCCCTGCACTGGTGTCACCCTGCTGTGTGTGGTGGCTGGGCAAGAGGGCAGCGCTCAGCAGCTCCGCTCCTGCTCTCACTAAGTCACCTCTGTAACCTCAGCAAGCTCCCCATTAAAAGTCAGGCAGATTGGGGTTGTTCTGGGGGTTTTTAACCAGCCATTCTGGCAATATGCCCTCAGAGGCAAATCTTTCCCAGGTGTGCAGTAGCTTTGCATTCAGAAAATACCACTGCGAAGGAGCGGATCACAAACCCCTCCAAAACATCTGCCTTGGAAGAGGTGACCTGCCTGTTTGTCTCATATGAAGATCTCAAATGTGGTGGGACAGGAGATGCTGCAGCCTGTGGGAAACCAGTAAGGTGGTCCTGCCCCTGCTTCCATGGAAGAGGTTGTCTTTTGGGATCCTTTCTGCCTTCTCGGTGTAGACACTTCCCATAGTGGTGCACATTGAGTGACCCTTGGTGAGCCTTTCAGAGCTGAACCTTCCTAGTGTCCTTGCTCTCTTAGCCACAAATTCCAGCTAAATGGGGCCAATTCTGTCATCTCTTCCCCACAAACCTTACGAGAAAGGTCTATTCTCACTCCCTAATGAACTAGGAAGAGCTGATGAATTTCTTGAAGTAATACAGTTGACCAATGGCCACCTCTATACTCCTGAGGACAGTGTGGGACCTGGAGTAAGCCACCCTGTGTGGCATAGCAAATCACAGCCAGACTCACTACAGTCATGAGAGGACAGCTGCAGAAACTATGAAGAGCAACACGGTCTCCACAAGGTCTTTGTGACCTTCATTTGTGACATATTTTCTGGAGAGGTTTGTGAAAATTAGAAAGCTTTAATTGGGCTCATATGGACCCTGGTAAAATCTCTTCTGACTGCAGTATGATGAAGCAGATAAAACAGCACTGAAGATATTATTTCCTGGAAGCTTTTCTATTTCTGTCAGCTGTTACTTGCAAGCTTTCCCCTCCCTGGAGGATGAGTTCTGCTTTCATACATTAGTGGGTTTTTATTTTGGCAAAAAAAGTGTGGGTTTTGGCAGAAAAAAGAGACAGTACATCAATGAAGAAGGGAAACCAATTTTTTTCCAAATGCTTCAAAGCTACCAGTTAAGAGTTTCCAAAAAGCTTTGGAGTAGAGACCAAGTGGATGCTAAAAGAGATGGGATTTGGCTCATGTCCTGAGTGACTTCCATTATTGCTTTAAAAAGCAACTGAGTTTTGTTGTTGTATTTGTGTAGACCACTGTGCTAGAGACTCTCCATTGAGGGACAGGGTTATTTTATCCAGATACTGCACATAATACTGAGAAACACTGACATGAATAAAACTCATTAGAGAATAGGCACGCATTTCAAGCTTACAAGTGCAGAGGAGACTGCACAGACCCTGCCCTACTTGAAAGGCTCTTTCATGCAACCAATGCAACCCCAAAAGCGTGAGGATAACTGCTGCAGATGGCTTGATAAATCCTGTCCCCAGAAGCTACTCTGGATCACAAGGCATGCTGTGGGACTCCAGGGTACCTGGAGCATCCTGCTGGAGAAGCAAGTGTGAGTGGCTCCAGCTCCTTCATCCTTGGGCATCCTTGTCTGGAGCTCGGGAGGGGACAGGGCTGGACTGCAGCAGCTCTTTGGGACTCACCAGTTTCTCTGTGAGCATGTTTGCAGGGGAAACATTCAAGAACCTGGGTATTTTTAGGCATGTGAGCTGCAAAACCTGCAGGTAGCAGGGTGACCCCATCAGGCTCAAAGCAGCTTGGAGGATGGGAGCCAGGAACTGTCATCCCTGGTGCAGAAGGTCCCTTTTGCTCATGAGTGGCTGGCTTAGGAGCACCCTGGTGCCTGCAGGAGGGAAGGGATGAGGCAGGGCTGGCTTAGTCACTCTGCAGTCATGGGGGGCTCAAATGGAGCCTCCTTCAGTGCTTGCATCCCACCGTGTCCTCTGTGTTGCTGGGGCCAGCCACAGCCCACCCGTGCATGGGTGGAAAACGCATCCATGCCATCTGGGAATGGACTCAGGCCATGTGGTGTCATGCATTTGGGATTTAAGACCAGTACAAGCTGCTGAGACTTGACATGGAGGTTTTGTCTGGGGGGGGGGTTGTCCATACTCAGCCAGCAGTCTGCAATGGATTATCCAGCCAAAAAGATTGTCATCCTTGTTTTTCTTTCTTTATTTTCTTTCCAGTAGGCTGACTGAGACTGGGATACCACAGTGGTGAACTCAGGAATTTTGGACTACATGATCTTCAGAGGCCCCTTCCAATCCCTACCATCCTGTGATTCTGTGGCCAGACAAAGCCCAGGACAGGGATGCCGCTGCACCTCCCACCTGTGAGGCCACTGAGGTCTGAGACCACTATTTTTGTTTCTGTCCCCATCAAAAATCCAAAGCCATGGGCCTTTCTCTCTTGTTAAAACATGTTGTTGGGATAGGATAGGAGAATGGGTTGTTTGGGGTTTTTTTTAAGACTCCATCAAGCAGCATTTCTTACCTTGCAGTGGTTTTGTAGTTTGTTTGTAACTATGCCAATGGAAGGGGAATGAGGCAGTGCTGGGGTTTTTGACAGGCTTGGTGCCCAGGGGGAGACTGCTGCCTGCCCTGAGAAGCTTTGGCAGCAACCCTGATTTCCAGGGGAACACAAGCTGTCCTGTCAACAGCCCATCAAAATGGTGATCAAAATGGTAGCATTATGGTGTTGCAAGACTCTTTCTTCTCATCCAAAGGGAAACAATGTTCTACCTGCGGGTGGATAAAACCCTACCAGCTATTGAATGGTGGTAAATGACTGCACTGGTATCATTACCCAAACCACTGACCCACTGCCACTGGGGACAAAAAGCAAAAATACCTGGAGAGCAGGCACCAAGAGATGTTTTTGCTGCATGCTGTCTGAAAAGTTGGTGAGCAGCCCATGATACCATGGTGGATGTTGTTGCAGGAGCACAGCCTGTGCTTGTATTCTGCAAACAGCCAGTCCAGTCCATAACATTCAAGCTGAATGGGATGCTAATAAAGATTAAATTGAGACCAATGTTCCTATTTGCAACGGGAGAGGTCCTGAATCTGTTTTAGCTGCCTTTTCCAGAACAGATTCTGTGTTAAGCCATTGCCTCACCAAACCTGATGCACTGAGTGTTTTTATCCCCAGGTTTCCTTTGTTTTCCAGCAGGGCTCTTAATTGCAGTGAATTAAAAATTAAAAGAGAGGGCAGTGGCAACCAGTGGGTATGGATTGTCAACAACTGTCTGTCATGCAGGTGATGGGGCCAAGTGCATCGCTCCAGGGATTGTATTTACGCTGAAATAAAGGTGAAGATAAACTTGCGAGATGGTGAGCACCCACCTAGCTCATTCATGTATAATTAGCCCCAGACATTTTCAGTAAAGTTACTTCCCCTTGAAAGATGCTGTTCAGTCAAAGCAGAGCCTTTTTGTGGGGAGGTATTAACAGGATGAAGTCCCATTTTAAGGAAGCCATTGTCAAACCATACTGTTGCTAGCAGACTGAAATGCCACAGTCTTTCCTTTCAAGGGAAGCTGGGGTTTGCTTTCTTTAGAAATCCCAGATATAAATGGTAATTACTAAGATTTTGAGAATTGGCTGAAATAAAAAGGGGAACGCTTGCTTGTCCAGGCACATTTTATTTTCCTCCTGAATGCAATGAAAATGAACGTGCAAATGTCAGGACCGCGAGCAAAATGTAAATCTGGGTTTTGACTTCAACATCTGGAATGAGATGCAGATGTACATAAACAATGTTTAAAAAAACACAAAATCAAGCCAAACCCCTCTCAAATCAACCCAGAACTTCTCCAGTCTCTGAGAGGAGGCATTGATGTTCAAGGGGAGAGCCATCCACTTTCTTTGCTTCTCATGGTTGGAGATTGCCAGTGGGAGCAAACTGTGTTCCCCCTCTGCATCCACATCTGAGTGCATGCAGCGAGATGCGGGGCGAATAAATGGAAATAGCAGAGTGATTGCCAATTAAATGCTCTTTAAAATTTAATCTGAACATTAAACCTAACAGAGATCTGCACTTAAGGTATCTGCCTGCTGGGGCTGGCTCAAGCACATCTTTCTCAAGCCCCACCAGGATCTGTCAGGGCTGGGCACACTCCTTTTGGGCAGTGTCTTTAGAGGTGCCACAGGAGTCCTTGGGTGCAGTGCTCACCTTGGCCAAGACAAGGTGCTGGGGACACCCCATGGCTGCCATACATTCCACAGTTTAGAGCATCCCTGGCTGTCTTCCCTGCTTAGCAGCCAGTGATTCTTTCCCTGGGCACTCCCAGCATCTGGATGTCCTGGCTCTTGGTTCACCTGGGCACTTTGGGACCTTTTATCCCCCAGCTCTTTGTGGTGTCCTTGTTTTCTTGCTGCCCCATACCTGGCCACAGAGGACCCAAGGGAAGGGGTCCTGTCCCTTGCTTGAATGGAGCAAGACTAGATGAGGAAAAGGGGTCCATGAACAACTGTAACAAGAGGAGCTGGGTACAGGAGAATCCTTTTAGGGATGGTGACCAGACTGGGCCTATCACAGAATGTTCTTGCCCATCTCCCCTAAAGAAGACCACTAGTGCCCTGAAACTAACACCCAAAGTATCATCTTCTGCCTTGCCCTCAGCCCAGGAGACCAGGTACAAACCACAGCTCCATGGCACTGGTGAGGAGAAATCCTCTGCAGACAGTGCAGGGAAGCTGACAGAGCTCTGGCACTGCACTGCCTGCTGAGTTCCTGAGCTCTCACCAGCCAGGAGAAAGGCTCTTCTCAATGCAAACTGCTTTGTGATAACCAAAATAGACCAGGATGGCAGTTTGGAGGCTTGAGTTCGCAGGGATATAAAAATAAAGGCAGTTTGAAAGCAACACATCTTCTTTTCCATGAACGTTTTGGGCAGTGAAGTCTTGTCCCTCAAACATTAGCAAGATCTGTGAGCTGGAAGGGGTCACAGCCACAGCACAGGCTGGGAATTGACATTTTTCACCAGTTTCTGCCCGTGCGGTTACACGTTTTTAAATCGCACTGTTCGCAGTGTGGTTCTTCTGCCATTAGATGTCTCTGTGTGCTACATGGAGCTCGGACAGAAGGTCACTCCTGGTAAACAAAGATCACCAAGCTGAAGCTGGAGCAAGGCAGGATCCTGTTTTGTTTTGTTTGTTTGTTTTTGTTGTTGTTTTGTTTTGATTTTTTGTTTGTTTTTGTTTTGTTTGTTTGTGTTGTTTGTTTTAGTGTTTTTGGTTTTTTTTTTCTTTGTAGCTTTTGTCCGGTTTCTGTAATGAATGGCTTCTCTGTAGGAGAGGCTGTGACTCCACAAGGATGAAGCTGGTGCACTTGATGAGTTTCAGCGATCATTCTGTGTCCATGCAGTTTTAGTTCTTGGAAGGTTATCTCCCGGGCTGCCAGACGGAGCAGGCAGCAAAAGGCTGAGTCCATGGAGATGTTTGGGTTATAAACTGGAGAATGTGACTGCTCAGAAACAGATTGATGTGGTTCAGCACATCATGTGACACATCTGCACGTCCAGTACTTCCTCATCTCATCCTCCCGACAGCCAGAAAGTGGGGAGATGCAAGAAAATATTATTTGTAAGCGATCTCTATTTTTCCAAGTGCACCGTTTGCAATGTGGTTTGGTGAGCTGCTTTGGCAAAGTTCTGCTTTTGCTGGAAGGGTCTCACCCCTCTGTATTTGCAATGTGCGTGGGGCTTCCGAATGACAGAGGAAGCCCATAGCTCTTCAACCTTTTTGCCGACACAATCCGTGCTGCATCCGTCGCAGATACAGCCTCAGCCATAGCAGCCAGTACGATGCGTATTATGAGCCTCACGTACTGCCAATGCTCAAAGAAAGGGCCGTGCTCTAACAGCTCTCCAGGGGACTTTGGAAACAGCACACGCCTGTCTGGAGCTGTGCATGATTTTTTCCACATTTGTAATTGCAGCCTTTTTTCCCCTTTTGGTGGTTATTAAAGTTGTTCGTTTCCTCAAAAATTACATCTGTTTAGATGTTAATTGAGTTAATTGTTACCATTCAGCAGCTGGAGCAGCAATTTAGCACCTGCTAATAAAGATGCTTGGTTTGAAGTTGTGTGAAAATGACCATATTATAGGATTGCTGTTGTACCAGAGTGCCAAAAGTGAGAGTGGCAAAGTTAAAGTGCTGTAATGGATGGAGAGATGGGCTGGAGGGTGGTTTCTTTGAGTACAGCATCAACTTTTGGAGTCAGAGATCAGTAACCAAGCTGCACAATTCTGACAGAGAGCCATCAAAGCCAGCAGGAAAGAAAAAACACAACATAACAACAGAGAAAATATGTGTGGCAAACACAGAGTCGACAATAAATACTTTCTCTCTTTTAGAAGAATACAGCTTCTCTGTGACAGGCTAATTGGGTAAAATCAAAGGAGAGAAGAAATATAATAAAGGACTGATGGCACATATGACGAGATCTTCTACTAAATGTTTTCACACCCAATTATGTGAAGATCTTTCTATAAAAAAAAATGCAGGAGGTTCACAGGGAATGAAGAGGATGGTGCTTGAGCAGAGAGTAGTTCTGGGATGAACTTAATGATGATGATGGTAAACAGGGTGGCCATTTCACTTTGGATCTGCTATGCCAGGCTGCAGAAGGAAACCTGCCCTGAAGGAAGGATGAAGTGTGAAACCCTGTGAGACCCCTGGGCTCAAGGACCATGCTCCCTGTCATGACCAGCCTGCATGCGCTAGTAGTGGTGCGCAGGGAGAAGGGTGGCTCAGCATGTTAGAAATTACCCGTGAGGCTGTTTGGTCCATCAGGCCTTCTTTGTGATACCCCAGGGAATGGTGGTCAGCTTAGAGAGGTGGTGATGCCTCGTCCCTGGAAACATTCCAGGTGAGGTTGGATGGGGCTCTGAGCAACCTGCTCTAGTTGCAGATGTCCCTGCTCACTGCAGGGGGGTTGGACCACATGACCTTGAAAGGTCCCTTCCCACTCAAGCCATTCTGTGATCCTATGATTGGGAAATCAGTGTGGACACCCTTTTTCCCCTTTAGCTGCTGTCCTTCACTGTTTGAAGCATGCAGCTTATTTCCCATCATTTCAGAAAATTTTAGCTTTGCTGTTGCATCCTCTCTTCGCTACCATCTTATGGATCATGTACTTTCTTATTGCACTCATTGGGAGTCCTTGAAGAATCATAGAATCATAGAATAGATTGGGTTGGAAAAGGCCTCCAAGATCATCAAGTCCATCTCCAATTACTATATCATGGCACTAAGGGCCACTATATCATGGCACTAAGAAGCCACATGCTGAAGCTACGTCTGCCTATCTTGCATCAGCACTGGTGTACTGACTTATATGTAATTAGAATTGACCAGCACAGACACTTTTGATGGCACACATGCAGATATTGAGTCCAGTGTTTCCTTTGGCTGGGATGAGGTCACTGTCAAGGATTTGAGATCTCACATGTTCATAATGTCACGTTAATTTTTCATAGCTCTTACATCACAGAGAGGATTACCTCCACTGGGAGGTCAGCAAGGAGAAGCAGACATGCCCAGGGACACACTTAAGCCCTGTCTGTCTGCATTGCCATGACCTCAGCCAAGTCAATAAAGATAGTTGGAGAGAGGTGGTGTTATGGGGGGAAACCCCAAACATTGCAAGAGCATTCTCTTTTCTTGTCACTATAAAACTGTGCCACACCGTGAGACATGCAGGGTCCTGACACCGGTGACGCCACCAACAAAACACTAGAGGTTTGGAGAGACCCCTTCAAAGCCCTCTTTAAAGCAAGGAGCATCAGAAAAAGATGATTCCTCCAGAGGAAAGGGGATTTCAGAGCACGGGGTGAGTCAGAGACAGCCTTCCTCCCACACAGCTTCATTATTTTGTCTCCTAGACGTGCACACATACTTGCAGGGCTGTGTCGTTGCCCCAGCACACAGAGACAAGGGCACACAGGTGCACAGTGTGTTTTGGGGAGCCACACAACACAGCCCTGGAGCTGCAAAATGGCCATCCCCAGCACCACAGTATACAGAGCAATTTCTGTACATGGGGACACCATCCTGCAGAACTCTGGGTAGCATCCTCCTGTTTTGGGGAGCAGAGTGCTACACAATGTCCTGCATACTCATCCCAGCATGGTGTTGTTCTTGCTCTGTCATGTATGGTGGCCTGGGAGCCACCCACAGCTTCTAAAGCACCTTTCTATCCCTCCATGATGAGGCTTCTGGTGATGGTAGAGATAGATTTAAAAGTGGGCAGGGAATGCCCTCTCCTCCCAACCCATTATTGCCTGGAAGGGGTTAATGAGGTGCCTCATTACCTACTCAGGCTGTAATCAAGTACCCAATTAAAAAATGCTGAAGAAGGGCCTTAAAAAGAAAGGGTAACTGCAGTAGGTATTCTGAGAGTTTTCATAGAGGTGGCTGGAGATCACCAAAGGTCCTAGGAGTGCTGTGGTATCAGCAGGGGCTGCTTATTCTGCTGGAGGTACACAAGCAAGATTTGTGCAAGAGGTAAAGAGTCCTGATGGGGTTTTTAGGCTGATAGGAGGGGAAATAGGTCCCCAGGAAAAATGGGATCATCAGGGGAGACAGGCTGATGGGCAGTCTTGCTGGAATATTGGTGAGGAGGGGGAGGGGAGAGGAGATGAGATAGTGGGAGGTGGGTTAATATGTGTTCCTTGGGAAGTAGATCCTCAACTGAGAGAATGCTCTTCTTGAAACTCTAAGACTTTCACTTGTGTACCACAGAACCTTGCTTCCTGGTGTGGTTGCTGGGGAGACCTGCATGTGTTCTCTATCTCCATCCAGAGCTGCAGGCATTGCCACAACCTCTCCTGCAGCAGTACCGAATAGGCAGCATATCAAAAACATAAGCAGTCTATCATCTCTGTGCTCTCAGGCTGCAGCCTTTGATAACAATCCCATGTTGTTGAGTCTTTCTGCTCTGTCAGTGTTACTAAGCTGTCCCTGTGCTCTGTCCCACCCTCCTCATGCGAGTGTCACTGTCTCAATCAGCCAATACTGGGTAGTATGGGAAGCCAGCAAGCTCATGCTGGTGAGGGTCCCTGGGAGTACCTGAGTTTTTCTAGTGGTTAAGTGTGTGTCTCAGACAGCAGCATCTCCTACCTTCCTCCCACTGCAGCAGGAGGTTCCACTGGTTCCCTGTGTCCCCCTTGCAGAGCTATGGGGTCTCACACAGCAGAGTCCCCGGTATCCATATGCTGTCATAGTTCCTATAATGACATCCTCAGTGTCAAAAAATTCTTCCTTCTCTCTAGTCTAAATTTCCTTTTTTTTAGTTCAAAACCATCACCCCCTATTCTGTCCCAACATGCCCTGATACAAAGTCTGTCCCCATCTTTTTGACAGGCTCCTTTAAGTACTAGAAGGCTCCAGTAAGGTCTCCCTGGAGCCTTTTCTTCCCCAGGCTGAACAACCCCAACTCTCTGTCTGTCCTCACAGCAGAGGAGTTCCAGCCCTCAGGTCATTGCTGTGGCCTCCTCTGGTCCTGTTCCAACAGGTCCCTGTCTCTCCTGTGCTGAGGACTCTGGAACTGGACCCAGCACTGTGGGGGTGTGGGAGGGTAGGGTGTGTATGTCTTACCAGAGCAAAGGGGCAGAATCCCCTGGCTCAACCTGCTGCCCAAGCTGCTTTTGATATAACAGATGTATAGCATGTGGTTGTCTATGTATTTACTGGTGATCCAGACTCCAGATTGCTGTGCTATTCTATTGCCTGCTGACAGATATGGCTGAAACTTGTCTCTCTTGAGACTTCTAGGAGAAGGTTGCAGGCTAAGGAGAGGAGAAATGCAAGCTCAGCCTTTGGACACCTTGGCACAGCCTCAGCAGACAGATGTGCTTCTTTGGCATCAAAGAGGTGACTCTGCAGTGTGGTGCAACCAGGGACTTTGCATAAAGTGTACTAGGAGGGTAGAGGTCTGGAGCTGGTGCTTGAATGATGTACTGGGACAGAGGGAGCCCGGAGCTGGGAGTGAGCGTGGGAGAAGCAATGAATGTGATCTCCCCCTAGCCAGGGCAGGCTGGTGTGGGCATGATATGGGATGGTGGGGGGAAGAGGAGAGAATGAAGTCCATGCTGCTGCTGCTTCTCCTGATTTCACTTCTCGTAGCTGCTGGTCTCTCCTTCTGGGTAGCCCTTCAGCTGCCTTTGGTGGTCACTGGTGCTTTGGGCTGTCAGAGGTACCATATTGTTTGCTGTGGTCTGCAGTAAGGAACTTCTTGCCTTCCTCCAGAAGATGAACTCATAATATTAACCCTGCAGCTGCAGCAGTGAAAGGATCTTCTGAATGCTCCCTGCTTTGCTTCCAGGAGGTTGACAGTGCTGGCTTGTGATGCCCATGTCTTTCTACTTGGCAGAAGGCATGGAATTCTGTCTCCAGGCTGGAAGAGCAATTGCTCCTCCAGTGCTCAGTGTTGCCACTCTATTTCTGCGTGGCAGGGTGTTAGGACTTAGCGTGCTAAAGTTAAAATGGAATTTAATACTCTCAAGTCCCCTGCATTCCAAAACCTGGTATGAAATCCCTGCTTATGTTTAAATAATTGGCATGTTTGAGTAAAGGATTATAAGTCGGCAAGGGAGGCAGTGCTTTCTGCCTTTCCTTCAGGGAAGCACAAAAGGGAGTCCTTGGGAAATTCAGCTTGCTGAAGAGCAGAAAGGGCAACCAAGGGATGTTTCCCGCAAGATCCAAATGTGAGCGAGAGCCAGGAGACAGCTGCTTGGAGAGGCAGGGGAAGCAATAACTAGTGAGAAAAAACATCTAATTATTTCTCAGTCCTACCAGTCTGAGAAAGAAGGTCTCTGATGTTTTGTTCTGATGTCTAGTGGGAAGGGACTATGTTCTAGTTGTGGCTGATTATTCTTCATCAGGTGAAGCACCTGCCTGAGTAACAAGGATCAGAGTATTCCTGGTAAAGCATTGCTGGGACTGATGTGGCAAATGAAAGATTGTGCCTGAGCTGAAATAGCTGGTGGGAATCCTGGGGCTGTGGACCACACTAAAAGGGTCCCTTCTGCCCTATGTGTGCAGGATCCACTCCCTGGGTGGTCATACCAGGAGGTATGACCCTGTCTTGGTTGGGTGTGAGTGGAGGGCAGGGAGAGAGTGTGTGGAGGAGGAAGTCTTATGAACTTCCCTTGCTTTTGATGGAGATTGAGTCGGCTGCTGCAGAGACAAAATGCCTTGATTCTCCCATTTGGCACATGGAAGAAGTTGCCAAATTCAGCAGGGTTTTTCTCCCCACCACAAGCATTCTCCATCTGTCAACCTACTCCTACCCTTCCTCTACAGCTACAACAGAGTGTGATAGGTGCTGCCATGCAGGGCTGTTGGTCTATAACTGGGCACCTTTCTGGTGCCACTTCTGCTTTCCCTTGTTTACTAAATGGTAATTTGAGGCACACCAGGTAAACACCTTGATAATTATAGGCTGTAATAAGTGACTGCAGTCACACATGGTAGAGCCAGGAGGAGCTGCCACATGGCCTGCACCACAGGTAGGAAGAGAAGAGCATTCACTTGCAGTGAAATGGTATTTACTCTGTAATTACCTCAGTGTTACATGGTAATTGCTATGCAATTAACTGGTCAACAGGTACTGTCTAAACAAAGAGGGCTGAAGTGACATCTCTGTCCTGAGGCTTAAAATATTAGTGTGGTAAAGGGGGGCAGGGGAGTGGATATTGTAAAATGTTGATGGAAATGTGATGGATGTAACATATTCCTGACTTTCCTGAGCTGAAGCTGGCAAGGAGTGGGAAGGAAGCATCTAACTTGTCAATGCCCCCCCGGAGAACAAGGGAGAGGTATTTATTGCAAAAATAAAGATTATAGACTTGGTGGCAAGGCTGCATGCTAGATTGATGTGTGCCTTCCTTGTCCACACTGTCCTTTTTAACTGTTGACAGTGTGTGAGCCTTGGGATGCCCTCTCTTGGCTGCAGGGCATCCAGCATGCATGGGGAAGAGGTATGTCCTGCTGAGACCCCATGTGCCATCAGCCCTAGATACTTGGTCCTGTTCCTACTGGCAGTTCATCAACCAGTTGGTCCCTGCACTGCCCATCCTGCTTCTTAGAGGCTGTGGAGGGAACGTTTAAAAACCAGCAGCGACTCCTCTGTGCTGCTGCTTCGTTCCCTGTGCTGTGCCTTGTCCTCGCCTGACTCCCGCTACAACTAATTAGCACCTTGACATTTACACAGTGAGCGAGGCAGCCTTGATGTTTGTGAAAGAACAGAAGGCACATCTGTCTGCATGAGCCATCTGAAGAGGAGGAACATAGCTCTGTGGTGTTTATAACAGGCAGTTGGGGGAGGAATTAATTTACAAAAATTTTTGAATGAAAACAATTCCAATAACTTAAGTGCTCTCTCCCTCCCACATCAGCTGTTTACAAACTGTTGAGTTGAATCTGTCCCACATGTCCTTTGAACCCGCCAGTAACAGAGGAAAAAAAATGGAAATGCATCATGAAAAACTAATTTTGAAAAAAAAAAAAAAATCCTGCCCACAGAGTTCAAACAACTTGTCTTGCTTTAGCTTATACCAATTTTCATGTACTTAGACAAATGTCACCAGAACCAGACTTAAATGACTCCATTTTGCCTTCATCCATATTAAAGAAGAATGTAGTTGTTCTTCATTGTCTCTTCACCCTTTACTCCCGCCCTGTGACAGCATTTTATGTAAGGTGGTGATTAACTTTGTGTGGCTGTAGGCCTGTGGAGCTTGAGGGCATCCAATTGTTGTGGTGATGGAGCTGGAGTCCCATCACTTTCCACACCCAGTTGGAGCCTTGCTATGCTTACCCTATCCTTTCTCCATAGGGAGGCTATGGCTTGTGGTGTGGACCGTGGGAGCTTTCAAGGGTCTTAAGATATGCTTATCCAGCTTTACCTGGCTTGTGGAGGGAGGGGGAGAGCCCCCAGTCCTACTGTACCATCATCTTAGTTTAAGTGTGGCACCAAACCCTTGAATGTTAATGCATCACAGATGGGTGAACCACTGCTCTCATGTGACTGCGGGAATGGCATTACTTAGGGTGTAAATAAAATTCATGGAGGAGCACAGCAGTGGATGGCAGGTGACTGTTGTGCAGGGCCAGCAGTGCTGCAGGCGAGTCCTGCTCACCTGTAACTCAGGCTGCTGTGGAACAGCAATTTTCTTAGGCTTGTCTTTAATTCCTGATGACTTGTTCCTGCTTTGAAATTGGTATGGAAGCTAATTGAAGGGAAAGGCTTGCAATTAAAAATGCTTCTTGTTTTGTTTTGTTTTTTTCTAGGTGTTCTTTTTAGTGTGGTTTTTTTTTTT
>VWZY01006898.1:200064-218772 GCA_013399075.1 Chloroceryle aenea
TTTTTTTTTTTCTCTCTCTTAAGGAGGTGTCTGGCTCGTTAGCATTGTGTAAGCACCTCCTGTGTAATGCCCCTTGAAACTTTCCAGAATCAAAGCTAAACTCTACCCTCTTGTATTTGGTGACCTGCTGTAGCCAAGCCAGATGATGAAGTATGGAGGGAAGTAATTGACTTTCCTCTTCTCCAGGAGAATAAAGGGAAGGCAAGACACCATCTCTGGCCAAACATAAGTGGGGAAAAGTTGGTAGGATGCCACTTCTGTAGAGAGCTGATGTCTGTGGCTTGGGGTTCCTGCTTGCAGGTGATGAGTAAAACCCATTTGATCACGGCAGGGATGTGAAAGTGTCCTTGGCTGGCTGTCATTCACCCTGTTGAATGTGGGAGGCAGAGCATCTCCTAATGCTTGCAGAAGGCTTGTGGGTCTGTGTGGCTTCAAGTGTTTTCTCAGCCAGAAGCTGCCTGTTTCTAGGGAAAGAAGGTTTGAGCCTTGCCTTGCTCCACTCTGGAGTCATGCAACCCATAATCCAAACAGAAATGGCACAAAAATCAAGCCTAGGATGTTGCCCTATGAAGTTCTTGGGACACTGCTGTTCTGTGGGATGGATTTGGTGACTACCTACTCTGTCTTCTGGGATTTATACTGTAAAAGCCTGCTTGGAGGTGGGAACACCCTGCTCTGCTCTTTGTGCAGTGATACCTTGAATCTTCCTTGAGATGGAAAACGGCACACTCTTGTTTCACCATCCATGTGTTTGGAAAGGTTCTCATGGCAGTGCTGTGTCAAGACCAGCCCCACCTGCAGAAGAAGTCTGTCTGAAAGCAGGGGCTATATGACAAAACCTACTCTTTCATCAGTGAGGCTGCAGTCCAGTGCTGCTCCTCCACTTGCATCCCTCCTCAGAGACAGTTCATCACCATACCACCACAGAATTGCAGCAGGGCTGAGGCATCTCTTCTCATATGTGATGAGGAGGCAGCAGGGCTTTGAGCATGCTCCTCCTTTGCAGATGTGTCAGCAAGCTGTCACCACAGCTTCTGATCCTGTAGTAAATCCTGGTGGGTTTGCTCCACCAGCAGCAGGTGTCAGGAGGGTCCTGCAGATTGACCTGCTATATCATGGTGAAAACACCATGAGGGGCTTCTCCCTGAAGGGCTCTGCAATGTCTTCCCTTGTTACCCCATCAGATGTCATGTACGGGGACATATGCAGAGGGCTGGGCTGATGTGGGATTGCTTGGAGTAATGCTTTATACTGAGTTGCTGTGCCCCCTCTCCCACTCATTGTTAAACATCTGTTTAAATACATCAGTCAACACATCTGCTGACAGTGCTTTGATTAAGGATAAAGCTTTATTTGATGGTGAAAGGTAACCTGAAATGCACAAAAGGGGGGACAATGAGGGGAGAGATCTGCAGCATAATAAGAAGCTGAATTTTGAAGGCTCCAGGATGGCTCCTCTCTACTCCCCATCTTGTTGGCTGCTCCTAGGCAGCAGTGCCCATAGCAACACTGCCTGGTGCAAGTGAGGCTGCGGTGATCCCATGGGCATCCCTACCTCTAGAGGGACCTGAACTGAGGTGTCATCTGCTGTAGCTTTCCCCCCTTAATCCATCTGAGCAGTGCTGATGATAAGCATTCCATCGAGAGGAGGTGATGGCTCTTTCATCCACCAGGGATGCTGAATGAGAGCTACACCTCTCTCAGCTGTGAATGCAGCAGATCTACAAACCTTCCGCTTTTTTATTAGCAACTTTCCCCGTGTAACCACGTTCCTGTGGGTTGGGGTTGAATGAAGAGAAGCTCCTGTTTTAATTTATACTGTCAGGAGTAACTGGTAAGTGTAGGAGGAGGAATATTAATCATACCCAGCAGGCATTCTTCAAACTTAGAAACAGCATAAGGAAGGAGCCCAAATGGTTTAAACATTGCAGGAACCATTTGTATGGGAGTCTCATGCTTGAAAACGTGCAGGATACTCTTTTTATTTTTAATTTAGTTTAAAGGAGAAGTTATTGCTTCCCCAACCTCCTTACTGCAGCAGGGACCAGAGTCTGCAGGCCTGATGTGTTGGTCAGGTCTGTGGTCCCTGAGAAGACAGGGAGAGGTGTACAGGAGACATCATCCATGCTGTTGAAAGCTCTGTCACCTCAACTGTCTGTTTCTTTTCTGAATTCATTCTTTAGATGAATGCAAAGGAAGACTGAGTGTCATGGTTTGGCTATTCCAAATTTTTTCACTGGTGGTGTAGCAGGTACTGTGCTGCCATGGGACAATCAAGCTTTTCGCCTCTTTGGGTGATGTGAGGGACTGCTGGAGGATCAGAAGGGATCTGAGTCTCACCACAGGCTTGTGAGTCCAAGAGAGGCTTTCTTTAATCCCTCTTTTGAGCTTTGAGAAGCACCCCTGTCATCAAGGAGATGATGAGGTCATCCCCTTGCTGCACAGACATGCAGGCTTGCTCACATCTTCCCCATGACTGAGGACATCAGTTCCCACTAAGCTGGGGTGAACTGCAGCATCCCTAAGCAACTCTTTCCCATCCCTTCTTTACTTTTCTCCACTATTCTTCTTAATACAAGAAGCAGAGGGGCTACAAGGGTCCCTGACGGGTTTTTACTTTCCTGGAGGCTGCCTGTGTTTTCTAACAGAGCTGGAAGCCTTTGAATCCTCCATCTGAAGGGTGTGGAGCTTGCTGTCCATCTCCACTGGCCATGGCTGCTGGTATTTACCTGAGGCTGGCAGCCATCGAGAACAAAACATCCTTATCCCAGGGGGAGACAGGTTACAGGGGGTCTTCCCTGGGGCATGGCATGAGGCATTGGGCCGTTCTTCCACCTCCTCTGTGCTGTTTTGTTAATAGACCACAGAAGCCTTTTTAAAATCGGCAGGAGGCTATGAGGAGCATCACTGCACTGCTGTGCAAAATTGCTGTTCTCTCGCATCTCACCACTGCTGAAATTGGTTAAGAGCATCTGACTGGGAACCAAATTTCCTCCCCATCTCCTTAAGCACCACAGAAAAGACTGCCTGGCAGATTTTACTGTGCCTCAAACATGGAGGTGGGGTAGAAAAGATATGAGTAGTTCATGGAGCTGAAATCCTGTGATGAATTTTCTCGAACAAAACACAGTGGTCTTGGTGCTGAGCCAGCTTGTCTCGCTGGGCTTCCCAGAAGGGCAGACCTCAGATAGGATGCTGGAGAGCTGGGCTTTCCCAGCAAGTGGGTTTCTGCTTTTCATCAGGGGGAATCATTGAAACAGATGTGTGAGTGAAGGGTTTGGGGTTTTGAGACAAAACATCCTTCTCCCAGCTTAATCAGCTTCCTTGCAAAACTCCCAGCCCCTTCTGGTGAGCCATCCCAAACATGACCCTTGCAGGAGGCTGTGGCATTCTTTGCTCACAGAAGTTGGAGGCCTGATTCCACATGTGCAAAACGAGTTTATTCTTCTGCATCAGCTCGTGTTCTTTTTCAGCAACCCAGGTTTGCCTGGGTAGGGGCACACATCTGCTGAGGATGTCAAACAGCAGAAGAAGGGAAAGAAAAAGCCCTTTTGAAACTGTGGCCAGATATGGCCTGGCATCAATAGCCTTGAGAACTGTGCTACCCGAAGTCTGCAAAACTCCCCAAACCTGATGTTTTGTTCTGAACCTACTTCTAGGACACCGTGGACCACCTGCCCTGCAAGTTTCGTCCCCTCTGACAGCAGCACTCAGTGTAGCAGCACAAAGAGCAGCAAGCTGTAATTTGCCAACAAGGCTGTATCCCTCAATGAAAGCTTCCTACGTGTCTATGGGAAGAATATCCTATCAAATTCTATGCTGCTCTGAAAGGTACGTATTTAAAACATGACTAACACTGATAGATGCTATTATTCTATTTTATTCTTCAGCTTGTGAGTAATGTCTCATTATAAATGGGGACGCATTCAAAAAACATCATCTGCCTGCCGGAGCGTGGGCTCCTCAGCACGGGCAGCTCACGGTAGAGGAGCTGCCGTGTGGCAGCACATGGCTGTGTGTGGATTGTCAGCATCTTGGCCAGTGTCATCCTGTGAGAGCTGGACTTGAGATCTGCTTGCTGCCTGAGTTGGGCTGTGGCTGTTTTGGGGTAGGTCTGATGGCCCTAAGCACACTGCAGGGATGGCAGTGGTAGAAAATCATAGAATGGTTTGGGTTGGAAGGGACCTTTCAAGGTCATATAGTCTAACCCCCCTGCAGTGAGCAGGGACATAATTCAACTAGAGTAGGTTGCTCAGAGCCCTGTTCAATCTCACCCAGAACATTTCTGGGGATGGGGCAACCACCACCTCTCAGAGCAACCTGGGCCAGTGTTTCACCAACCTCAGTGTAAAAAATTTCTTCCTTCTCTCTAGTCTAAATGTCCCTCTTTTAGTTTAAAGCCATCACCCCTTGTCCTGTTGCATCAGGCCCTCCTAAAATGGTTCCCTTTCAGTACTGAAAAGATGGAAGATGGTCTCCCTGGAGCTGTCTCTTCTCCAGGTGGAACAAACCGAACTCTCTCAGCCTGTTCTCACAGCAGAGGGGTTCCAGCCCTTGGATCTTTTCTGTGTCCTCCTCTGGACCCACTCCAATGGGTCCATGGGATTACTGGCAAAACTTGTGCAGTTCATCACCGGCAGACTCTTGCTATGAATGTGTTTTATGGACTTCATGGGGATCGTGCAACCGTGTTGAATGCTCTATCTTCTCAAAGCACCAGAGCTTCCTATAGTTCAATATCACAAAACTCTGGGATATGGGAAGGTTCATTATAACAGGGGATGGATAGGCTCCTGCCTGCTTTCCTGGCTTCCCAGCCAGGGACTTCTGTCTGTCTAGGCTGTCCTGATACCTGCTACAAAGGCACCATCTCGTGTATATCTGCTGCCATCCACCCTCTGTATTCCTTCTCCTGTGGTGCCAAGCACTTGCATTTTGGAAGCCTTCATCACAAGGTGAATGGCTGACCTCACTGTTGCATTTTTTGTGTGAGAAGGTCTCAAGTTTTGTGAGTCCCCAGACAGCGGGGACTCCCTGGCAGCTAGTAGAGCCACCATGTCTGTGGACTGTTGTGGATCTGCTGAGGCTGCTTTGAACCACTGAACAAACAAAATGTGTCCTTTCTAATAAAAGTCTAGTTGTGTGTCTGCCTGATCAGCATGCCTGGGCTATTGTGTCAGCTCTCCAAGGGACAAAAATATCAGAGAGCAAGCATGTATCAGTCTGCAGGCATGTGGTGGAAAGTCTGCCCTTGGAGGTACCTATGGGAGCTGGTGGCAGGACCCACTGGAGGTGGCTGTCAGTGCTGGGGAGTTTGGTTTACAGAAGCTGAGGACATGAGGGCTGCTGGGAGCATGATTGCCTATCTCTTGGTCCAGGCTGTCTCTAGGTGTCTGTCTTAAGCCTTCAAACTATAAAGAGCCTCAGAAATGCACAGGTGCTCATGGAAATAGTCAGTGCTGGCCAAGTGGTTTGTTTTTCGGTTGTGTCGGTTTGTTTTGTTTTTTTTTATTTTTTTTCAAGCTGTCTTGCCTAGTTTTCTGGATTTCAGTGGCTGTGTGTAACCCTGGCTGGAGAGCAGTGCCACTGACCTTCCCCAGGATTGGTGCAACCCAGCCACCTTGTCCTGTGCTGCTGCTCAACATCCCTGGTCCAGGTTCCTTACCATGGGCTATCCATCCTTGACATGTTCTCTCTTTTGCCTCATACAAAAGAAAATGAGGTGTTTTTTATTTTCCGGGCACTGTTTTTCTCCTTCACCTCCCGCTGGGGAAGTTTTGGGTGGGTTTTTTCTCCCTTTTTTTTTCAGTTTATTGTTGGAACATTTATTTCCTCTCCTGTTTTTATTTTGAAAAGGGGAAGAGAGCCGCATCCCCCTGAGGTGTTATTAAGCTGAAAGGCTGGTGATTTGACTGTAAGGCACGCTTGCACCTCCCACACTTGTGCGGTTGGTGACGCATGCTGCAATCAATGGAGAGGGGATGAATAAACCCAGCATTTGCTCCTCGCCTGCCATCCTCAGAAAGAAGGAGGCGGGGGAGAGGGAAAATTCTGGTCCAGGCATGCAGTTTTAAGAACTGTTTTCTATATAGCCAAGAGATGCTTGCCAAAACATCTCCATCACATGATAGACCCTTTTTGTCTCATAGGGCTAGGTTTACTCTGCGTGAAGCTTATGGGACTGCTGCAAGCTTGTGTTTGGTGTCCCTCATCTCATCAGGCTCTTCTCAAGGCAGTGTACTTCAAGGCATGTTAGACTCTCTCCTGGCATGCTGCTGCATGGCTCCTGGTGATACAAATTTAAGATGTTGTGTTCAATAACCTGTCTTGTGTCTGAAATGGTCTATGTGGTTCTCCAACAGCGTATCCCAGAAAGGGGATTCCTTCTTCACCTGATGGGATGCCAGTCTCAGGGGATCTTGAGGAATGGAGATGTAGGGTCCTGCATGTGAAATGGGAGGCATCCCTAAGCTGATGGGAGTGGAAGAGATGGGACATTGCTCTGGAGGGCAGAAAGTGGCTAAGGCTGAACAGCAGGATTTCTGCATCTCCCACCTGCATGAAAATGGTCCCCAAAACAGCAAACTGACTGTGGGGTACCTGGGACCTGCCACACTGAGTAGATGACTTGAAATGGCTGAGCTGCAGTCAGATGTTGGGCTTTGAAGGCTTCCTGCATCATGGAGAGAATCAGGTTTCTTTCTTCCTTGGAATCTGTGTGCTCCAACCCCAAGACTCCTCTTTCCTGAGGAGGAAGTAGCTGAAACTCTAAATAATTAAGCACTGGCTTCTTTTTCTGTCACCTTCTTCCTTTCCTGCATATGCAGCATTTTGCTGTGTGACAAAGAGCTGTCCCCTGTGGTGGTGTGGTGCTGGGACCTGATGTGCTATAGAATTAGGGCCCTGTGATGGGATGAGAGGACATGAGACCTTTTGTTCCTGGTTCAGGCCATGCAATCTACATTTGAGAGGGACAGCACTTCCCTTTGAAAGACATCAGTCCTCTTTTTTTGCTGCCTACACCAAGTGTTGCATCTTTAGGCCATTTTAGAAAGTTCTTCTCATAAGTTGCATCCTGGCAGCTTCTCACTTCCAGAGAGCACCCCTCCAGCAGTGCCACCCCCAGTACCTTAGCAGGGGAAGGAAATGGTACTGCAGAGGCTGCCGCTGCTTGTAGGAGCAGTCAGCACCAGTTTTCAGAGCTGTCACATTAAGGATGCAGCTTGTATGTAGCTGCATCATAGCTGTGTGCCTATCACTCATGGGCAAGTGTTTTTATGCCCTGTATTTCATGCCTCAGACTATTTTTAATAATTGATATTAACACTTTAAAACAGAGGAAATGGAGGGCAGGCAGTTGTTTATGCACCACATCAATAATAAATGAAGGAATGCCAAAACACATCAATAACAAGCTTGTTTGTCCTCTTCTCATGTTCACAGTGATCTGGGAGGTAGAGCATGGGCAGGTGGTCAGGCTAAGGTAGCAGCAGAGAGATCTGCTGAGGAAACAAAGGGGGGATAGTGTAGGACAATGCTGCCCTCCCAAAGACTCAAAGTTGGACAAAACTCTTGTGCTGTACAGAAGTTATGTGAGCTATTTCCCTCAAGACCACCTTTTTTCTGCTTAATGCTGTGTCTCCTGGAAACTAGAAATTAATGTGAACAAATGGTTCTGACCCAAATACAGCCCAAACTTCCCCAAGCCGACCCTTCTCATCCTCCTGATGCTAGCACCATCCCAGTGATGAGTGCTGCAGATGCTGAAACATCTGTACTGACTGCACTGCTGTGGGCTTCTGTGTGGCATGAGCTCGACATGTGAGCAGTGCTCATTTGGCACCTTCCTGCAGAAGATAATGTTGACTATGGGTGCATTTAGAGAAGCATTTTCTTCCAGATCCAGCATGTAAAGCATGACCACTGTTAACAAGCATCCAGGTCACGGGATCAGACTGGAGCTATCCAAAGTTAAAATCTAAAATATATAGCACATATGTAGAGCAATTGTTTCACTCTATCAACCTGCTGCTCTAGTACAGCAATACTGATCCAAGCAGATATGGACTGTATCTGCCTGAAGTCCCTCTGGTCAGCTCTCAGTGGAGGAGAAATGAAGCATGGGAAATTTTATCTTAGCACACGTATCTGTTAGATCTTGTAGTTCCTCATTTCTTGCGGTTTTTGAACTGCTTTTCAACTTGTTTGTGTGTGGTTGCTGTAAGGGAAGCTTGTGGGTCTGTGTGCAATGCTCTGTTTTTCTTTATTGTTCATGTAATTTATGTTGTTTCTCTGTCCTGCATCAAACGTCAAGCATTTTCTGGCCTCCTCTGCTTCTAGCATTGGCCTTGATCAGACTTGCTGGCATTGTACCTGGGTGCTTGTTTTCATCTGCAGTCTGTGAACATCTTCAGATCTGCCTGAGCTATGCTACAGGCACCTTTTTCCAGAAGTCTTCATACTGAAAACATAATGCTCACTCCATCTGAGTTCCATGTGAGCAGAAATGGTGCTCTTTCATGCAAGTGCCTTCTTGCTACCAGTTTCTCTTGCCCTAGACTACATAAACCACTCTTCCTAATGCAGGGTGGTTTTGCAGGAGCTGGAACTGTTGTCTTCGTGAAGAGAAAAGCACCCTGAAGATCAGTGCATAACTGGGCTACCTCCTGGCACCTGTTAAGAGAATCTCTGATTGTTACTTGTTCCTTGCAACTCTTAACAACTGTGAGAAACTCTCCAGGAAAATGGTAATTCTGATGAGGCGAAAAGCCCCCCCGAACCCTCAATGTTTCATGGGCTCAGTTTGACTTCAAGGAAGTTATAGAGGAACACAAGCAGGTTTCTGTTGTATACCTACCTACTTTCTTACTTCATTTTGTCTGCCTGCTGGGAAGAAGACCAGCACCAGTTTCCAAAGTCCTCTGTCACTGGGCAAGGTACTTCTCCTGGAGCCAACTGGCAGCATGGTCCTGGTGCTTGGCTTCCTTCCCTTCCACGGAGAAAGTTAAAAAAAGAAAATTAAAACCATGAACCAATCAAAAAATCCCTTGATACTAAACACTATTTCCGACTCCCCTTTGAAAGGGAAATACTTTTCTTTCCAGACGGCTCTAACAATGACCCTCTTCGCTGCCTATAATGTTAAACCACTCTCCTCTGATGTCTCATTCTGTCCCTGCAATTTTTAAGTAGTTTGATGTATATTTTAAGGCGCTCTCTGCCATGCCTTTGCCAGGGATATTTTTAAATAGCCATTATTTTGGTTGGACATAAGAAAAGCCAAGTTCTTTCTATTGCTGGCTGTGCAAATCCTCTTCCTAAGGCTGTGCTGAAATGGCTGATGCCAGGATGCAGACAGTGGTGTTTTTGGCACTGCTGGGAGGTAAAATTGCTCTTGGCAGGAGTAGCCCAGCTGTTTATTTCAGATCTGCTCATGGCAGGGGACTAGACAGGGAAGAGAGGGATTAATATTTGTTACATGGGAGAGAACAAAAGGAGAAAAATTAAGTTTGGAAGCTCTACAAACAGTGAGGGGGGGGGGAAACCACAACATGGAAGTTATCTTTTCAACACACGGTTTAGCTTACGTTTACCTTTGTCTTTCTAAGGACTTGTCCCTTCCTATCCTGCGAACCGGTGCAGAATTGTTTGCTACCTATGAAGCAGCTACTTCCCTCACTGTGGAATAGTGGGGTTATTTAAGGATGTTATTGGAACCAGGAGAGACTACCCAGCCAGCCAGTCAGATGAAGAAAATTTAAATCAGGTTCCTAGCACATTGCCCTCAGGGTGATTTTAGTGGCAATACTGCAAGTTACGATTACTGCAAGCTGAGAAGCAATGGTAAGAAACTGTGTGCATTCAGGACAAAAGTGTTATGTGATCTGTGTGGTCATAAAGATGCCATTTGTGCCATCTGTTTATAAAAAGCATTGCTACTTGTTGCACAGTACTCCAGCTACCACTGATCTGATTAAATGAGCTCGTTTTAAACTGTTGTAGATGGTCTAACCATGAATGATGTCCTGGATTGCATCATGAAGTCTCAGCATCACTGATGGCAGCTTCCATCTTCAGGATATCTTCACGTCATCCTGCCAGATGTGTTAATTTTCCAAGTGATATCAGATAATAAGAGGGTATGAAGTGTTCTTCTGTCAGTAAAATATCAACACAGGCAGCTCTCAGCAAGTGTCCAGTACTAAAAGAATCAAACACTAGTAGTTTTAAGAATCTGTGGATTAGAATTTACTGCTGCTTTGGCAACCTAGAGAGAGCAAATATTAAAACTGCCTGTGCCTGAAAATTCAGGGTGCAAAAGGACTTTGAGGGAGTGGGTCAGGCATGTCTGCGTACATCGTGTACAATTAATATGAAGCACAGACCAAGTAAGGGTTAACTGGTAACAGCACTCATCTTGTAACACCACAAGTGTTTCTGGCCTTTCTGGGTTTCTTTCTCGGGAAAAGAAGTATTTAGGGCTGGTGGCTATGGGCTTAACAGCTTAGCCAAGCAGTGAGGACAACATTCCCATGTTCGACCCTTGATTTATCTCTCTTCTTATCAGCTTCCAAAGTGAGACTGATTGCACAGGGGACTCCTGTAGCCAAGCTTCCTGTGTAGGTTGACTGAAGAGGGAGTTAAGCAGATAACAGCTTTCTCTTATAATTAACTTGCAAGGGAAATGCTGTTTTTCAGCCTTGCTGGTTGGGACCAGTGAAGGACAGAAAGTGTAGTACTGTCAAGGAATACCTGATCATAAGAGAATCCCTCTTAAAAAGTCTGGAAATAAATTAAGGGTGAGGAAAGTAAAGAAGCTGCTCTGTACTCTTCAGCTTCTAAAGAGGTTTCTCTGCCTCATAGCTCAGGACCTGGCTCTTGTAACAACTGCAATTCCTGCAGCTCTGGTGGATTACTTTCCAGAGACAGAATCAGAATTGGGGATCATCTAGGTGGGATCAGCACACTCACCACCTGCCTCAGGACAAAAAGCCTGTGGTGGGACTGGGCTAGAGGCACAGTCCTGACAATCAGCTAGTTTGTATCCGCTAGATCAGGTCTCTGCTTCATGGTACCATTCTGGGTATGGTGTCAGGACTACTTTTCAGTCATTTGTCACCAAACTCTGCATTTCATCCAAGTCTTGCAGCACCTTGTTTTTTTTTTTTTTTTCTCAGTCTTATGTAAGATGTTTCCCTGTCCCCAAATTCTCAAGCCCTTCTCTCCAGCATAATTTCCTGAATAGTCACAAGTGTATTGCAGCTACTATTTGAGGAAATTAAATATGATTTGCTATCTTACTGAAGATGGAAAGAGGCACTTCTCTAAAGGGTGGATAGTTTTTAGTTTCTAATTTCTTGGATCGTGTGTTTTATGTAGCAGTGTCTTGTGCTACAGGCAAGAACTACAGGAATCCATGATAACAGCAATCAGTCCATCAGAGGAAAACGCTGGGTTAGTTTTAGTTGTAGTGTAATGATACTGCTTTTCCATCACCAAGAAATATAGCCCCATGATGCTTAACAAAGTCTTCTTGCTATCAATAACTCAGGTGAGTGTAAACAAATCTACATAATGTTCCATAACAGAAGTCAGCTGGTTAAACACAGAATCTAGGCATAGCAATAAATCACCAAAATATATAGCAGATATTGTCATAATATCATGGAATAGTAGCTCACAGAATTAAAATTATCTTTTCGGGCATTTGGCTATCTTCAGTTCTTGAAGGAAATATTTCCCTAACTCAAATAAATTCAACTCTATGGTAACTACAGTCGAATGAAGAAATTATATTGTCTACTAACACATGGAAAGAAAGTAATACAGTCACGCTGGGAACTCTAGGCTGTCAAGCATGTGAAAATCTAAGGGTAGAAAGTGTACGTTTGCTCCAGAAGGCAGGTGTTGCTATGATGCTCAAAATGGACACAGGTTTTTTATTATAGGTTTCCTGGGGGCTCCTTTCAGACACCCAAACAGGCCATTGTCATGAACAGAAGGCCTCATATGCAGATTAGACCCACTTCTTAGGGACATCTGTCTGCCTCCCTGAGGATTTGCTTAAAGATGTGGTGAGAACACTTACTACCCTGGTATGTCCCTCAGATTATTATCCATTATTGGCTTTTCAAGTAGGAAAAATGTTGTCCCCACACAGGTTGTCAAGGCCTGGCCCGGGCTGCCCAGGGCAGTGGTTGGAGTCTCCATTCTTGGAGCAATTTCAGGAGATGCAGATGTGGTGCTAAGGGACATGGTTTGGTGGTAACCTGTCAGTGCTGGGTTAACAGTTGGACTTAATGATCTTAGAGGTCTCTTTCAACTAAAATGATTCTATGACCCAGCTTTTTAGCAAAATACCTCTTGTGGATTTACAGACTTATCTGGCAGTGGCTGTCAAGGACTCCACTCTGTGGTGGGGTTATTTCAATTACTCTTGTTGTTAGCACATGAACTTTTCACTGATAGTCCAGAGACTGAATTCCACTGTCCTGAGCCAGGGGGTTCCTGAGCCTATTTCTTCTAAATTCAGGAGACCTCTTTTGCTAGAAAACTTTCCTCCTGCTCTTCCAATAGTGCTTGTTAGGGGCTCATCAGATCATTTGTCCAGCCCAAGATGAGATGAGCTGTTTCAAGCTTGGACTTCAGGGCAGGGTTTCCAGGCTTCAGCTGAGATTTGTACTTCTACCCTGAATAGCTGCTTTCCAGATGTGCTTCCTGCACTCCTCCAGCTGTGATCTTGCCAGGGGCTTTGCTGATTTTCTGCCATGTATGTATCCAAATACTGAAACGAGCTATCCCTCTCTTCCTGCAGGTTCCCATGCAGCAAGTTATTTGCCAGGGACTCTTTGGTTTCAGTCCCTGATGAACACAGTCCCTTGTCCTCAAAATGTGATGTGTGCTCTTGCTCCTACATGCAGCTACTTGTATTTGGTTGTTCTGTGGAGACCAGCTTCCTGGGCTTTCCAGATTACTCTGCAGCATTTCTGTCTGTCAAGCTTCTTACATTGCACCCAATCAATATGACATCTGAGCCTCGCTTGCTGGGGAATGGAAATCATAGTAAATATTTTGTAGTCAGTGCAAAATGAGTTGGCGGTCTTGATTCAGTTGCTCTTAGGCAGGTGTTTGCACATATACCCTAAGACCACTCTTAGATTTGGCATCTGATATTGTGCTTCCTCGTGGGCACTGCATCAGAATTTGGGTATGGATCCTCTACCTGCAACCTCCCCAGCAAGGCTCCTGGCCTCTCCAGCAATGTGGTGTTTTTCCCTCAAAGAAGCACATAACCAAATGGGTCCCTGCCCCCACAGAGGGCAGCTGGGACACAGTACTGTGGCTGGATCAGGACACTTGGGAATGCTGCTGCCCATGTGCTAGCTATGTTGGCAGTTATGCTGGGGCCTTACAATACTTAAAGGGGTCTATCAGAAAGATGGGGGCAATCTTTTTAGCAGGACCTGTTCTGACAGGACAAGGTGTGATGGTTTTAAACTAAAAGAGGGGAGATTTAGACTAGAGAGTAGGAAGAACTGGTTTATGCTGAGGGTGAGACACTGGCCCAGGTTGTCCAGAGAGGAGGTAGATGCCCCATTCCTGGAAACATTCCAGGTGAGGTTGGATGGGGCTCTGAGCAACCTGCTCTAGTTGAAGATGTCCCTGCTCACTGTAGGGGTGTTGGACTAGATGACCTTGAAAGGTTCCTTCCTACCCAGACCATTCTATGATTATTTTAAAGAGGCTTGTGGAGATTCAGGGAACCTCTGCTGTGAGACAGGGCTGTCACTGAGGCATTTCTAGAAACCACACCTCAATGTGCTATAGCCAAAGCGAGTCTAAAGCCTAAGTGGCTTTGTCTCATTCCTTGACAAGGAAGGTGAGTCAGGGCTTCAGTGAAATCAAAGGGGTCTCTGTGGCTGCTGCAAGGGAAGGGGCTCCACTGGTGTGGTGGTAGGCAGCATCAAAATGGTGGCTGTGCTGCTCTGCTCCTGCAAAAGCAGAAGTGAGCACGTGAAAGTTATTTCTTTATACTGAAATATCCCAGTTAATTCTGCATCACCAACCTCAGCTAACATTAGCTTTGTACCTTCTGCTTAGTGTTCTTTATTTCTAGTTATTAATTGTGATCTGTGCAAGGACCTTCCCAGAGAACACTGGAAACATTTTGGGAAACGCAAGAAGATCAGAGCAACTCTCTCCTTTATCAATATGCTTGGTGACTCCTTCACAGAGACACCAGAGTTTGGTGAGGCAAAGCCTCCCCTTACAGAAATCAAATCCCCTGGATGTGAAAATACGATTCTTCCCATCTATATCCTTATTTATCCATATGTCCATCCTTTTTAAATGTAAAATTCAAGAGCCAGTACTAAGGCAGCTTGGGATAGCAGATTACAAGCTTGGCAGATAGCTCAATTATTTTAATCTTTTATTTCCTTTAGAAGGCATAATTGACTTTGCTAATGAGAAGTAATTGATTCCAGTGTCTTGATTTTTGTTTGTTTTATCTGTCTGGCCTCTTTTCCAGATGCTTCACACACAAGGTCCTGTCTCCTACTGTCCCCCATCAAGAAGGTGGTTGTGGGAAAAATTCCCCTTGCTCCAAACGCTCCTCTGCCCTACCCAGTAGCATGCTTTAGAAGTTACATGCATGCCTAAATCCTCTTGACTTTTTTGGAAACTGTATTTAGATGACCTGTTTTGAAAGCACTGGCTCCATTAGGAAAGCATGCTTGACATTCTCTCTCAGACTTCTTTCAGTCTTCTTCTTTCTGTACTTATTATGCCTGGATCCAAAGTTAAGCTGTGAAACGCAAGAGCATATGTGTAGGAAGGCAAAGAGAAGGCTCAGCTTGCTTTGTGCATGATCTCTGACATATGCTGGTGGTGGACACTTAACGGAAGGACCATAAAAACAGCCGTTGCATTGGCTCCAGCAAGCCATTCTAGCAAGCTGCAACTTAACAGCTTACCAAGGTAGAGGATTTTTCTCTACTTTAATGTTTCCTAGATCTTTTTCTTCAGCTTACCTTCTATTATTTTCGGTTGGTGCTTTTGGAATGTTCTCTTTTTCCTGGCTTCCACATCTGGCTATGGTAGTCAAGTCCACGATTTGCATTAAAAAAATGCTTTGCTTTGGGCTTTAACCTGCAGCATTTTAAGACCACATCAAACAGCATTCTTGTGCCATTTGAAGGAGCAGTGAAGATGTGTTCACCTCCACCACATGCCTCCTGAGCTGATGGAAAAGACAGTGGAGATCCACAAGTCCCCTCTTTTTTTCAGGCAGAGAAGAAATTGGCCAGGCGTAAATTATAACTTCAGTGGAGGGATTTCTCAAGCCATTTCGTGCCACTTCTGTATAGTCTGTTCATTTATTTTCTCAATGTTTGGAAATGAACTAATGTTTTTGTTAACTTGGATGATCTTTTTCCTGAGGGGTAAAAACTCATGGAGGGACTATGGTTAGGTCAGTTTGGTTTTGTGCTGCTGATTATTTATCTACCCCTTTTACTCTGTTTTGTTGCCGTGTCCCTCAGTCCTTCTGCAGCTCTTTGTAGACAGCACTCATTTCTACTACCCTAAGGAATGTTTTTTTTCTTTATCCCCTGCAAATTCTCCTATATCCCTTTTTCGTGCCACAGCCCAGATTGTGGGATTCCGCTGGGATTCCCTCTGCTGTGAAAAATAACCATTTATTCCTACATGTCCCTTCCTATTTTCCACCAGTTCTGAACTCACTTGAGAACCTTTATTGTAATCCTGGGAGAAATTAATTTCCTAGGACCCTGTGGTGAGGGAGCTTTTGAGAAACCAGAGTACATGGTATCAACTAAATTGCCCCTACTTACATATGCATTGATACCCACAAAGAATTCCCCAGGAGGTGTGATTCCAGCTACCAAAAGCATGTTTTTTCATCTTAGTTTTCTAATTATCTGTAATGCTATTACAAAGCCTCCACTGCTTTGCTCAGTGTTAAATGCAGTAATAAGTAGCTCCATGAATTCTTCTTTGTATTATTTTTGTAGCTTTTTTTTTTTTTTAAACTGCCTACTCATCTTTTTCAGAGGCTGATAGCCCTGTGTTGATGTCATCTTCTTCCTGGGTTATCCCTCATCTGCACCAGTATGCACTGGTGCTAAGAAAATGTAGCACCTGGATGTGAAACTATTCTTTCTACAACAGGAGGGAGAATATTTGATGTTCCATGAACATTCAAGGTGTTGTCTATCCTGGGCTGCATCCAGAGAAGTGCAGGCAGTTGGTGAAGGGCCTTGATTCTGCTCCTGTGAGACCCTGCATGAAGTACTGTGTCCAGCTCTGCAGTCCCCAATAAAAGGCCACAAACCTGTTGGAGCAGGTCCAAAGGCCACAAAGATGGGCAGAGGGCTGGAAGCCCTCTGTTGTGAGGACAGGATGAGAGAGTTAGGGTTGTTCAGCCTGGAGACGAGAAGGCTCTGAGGAGAGCTCATTGTGGCCTTTCAGTATCTGAGGGGGGCGTACAAGAAAGATGGGGAGGGACTTTTTCCAAGGGCTTGCAGTGATAGGATGAAAGGTAAGGGCTTCAAACGGGCAGAAAAGAGATTTAGATTAGAAATGAGGAAAAAGTTCTTCACCCTGAGGGTGGTGAGACATTGTCACAGGTTGCCCAGGGAAGTTGTGGGTGCTCCATCACTGGATGTGTTCAAGTCCAGGTTGGATGGGGCTAGGAGAAATCTGGTTTAGTGGAAAGTGTCCCTGCCCATGGCAGAGGGGCTGTAACTAGATGATCTTTAAGGTTCCTTCCAACCCAAACAATTCTATGTTCTGTGTTTTATATGCACCATGCAAAACAAGTGCTTGGGATATTTCACAGTTTTTCTCTTATTTTGAAATGAGGTGCTGAGGATTAATACTGTGCCTATAGCCCCTCAGTGTGACTGATGCTGCCAAATAATTTTTGATTTGTAGGGCTACTGACTGGATTGGTGTAACAGATAAAGAAAGATTTACAGCATTAGTCCTTCTTCTTTCCAGGAATGCAGACTAGCTCATTCCACCATAAGGCAACCTCTGTTTATGTGCAGAGGTTGCCTCTGGCCTTCACATGTGGCAGAAAGTGATTGTCTCAGGATCCTTTTGGGTCCTGTAACTGGGGTGCCTGTTCCTTTCATATCAGTAATGGATTAACACAAGTGTACTCCGTGGCCTTGCTTTGCAATGAAAAAAAGATAATGGCTCTGTTTAAAAGGTGACTCTGTTTTCCAGCATGGGGTAAGAATATGGTTAAGTTTGACAAGCTAGCTCTGTTCCAGAGAAGCCATGTTCTCCTTCAGTCTGGCAGACATATTTTTTTTTCAATATTTTCAACATCTCTTTGAAGACACATGTTTTTGAGTTTTCCACCCCCTCCTCATCCCCATTGTCACTTTTAATTTTTTTTTTTTTCCCCCATGGAGGATGCCTCATGGTTTTAGGAGAGATACCACCAAGGGCTAGCCCAGCATGGAATTTCTGCAATCCCAAACTGCTCTGTTAGTGTTCCCAGGGCTGGATTCAATTGACAAGAGGCTCTGCAGCCAACCCCCTTGGACTGCACATGTGTTTATTTAAATGTCAGTGGCCCACACAAGCTGAATACCTATTAGCTGGAGCATGCATAAAATCCAAAGCACAGCTACAGTTCGTATTTATTGTTCAAAGTACAGATCCCTTTATTGTTGCCATTTCAGTACCCTTGTATTTATGGTATTATTCAGTCAGCTCTGAGAAGTTAACTAGCACTTTGCAGTGTTTCTTTACTGCGAGGGTATAATATCTGTCTGTAATAAATATATAGGTACGGGACTTAAGAAACAAAACAAAACAGCATCAACATATTGCTTGTGAAAACTTTACTAAGCAAATAGAACATTTCCCACCAGAGCTGCAGAAAAAAAAATGGCAAGATGGTATCATCCAAAGTCAGTTAATGAGCAGTAGTTGTATTCTTCTACTCATTTTTTTAAAACTGTCTTTTGTGATTCTCCATTTCTGTACCCGACACTCTTTAAAGCTCCCTTGTAGGCTGGAAATAAATTATCAGGCTTGCAGAAAGGCTTTTTGGTAGGGGCTGCTGGCAGCTGATGACTTCGAGGCATCTGGGCTGGGTGTAGATGTTGCTGTTCTGGTGTTTGGACCTTTTGGGCATGAATGATACTGGAAATGCCACTGTCTGCAGAGGTGCAACTTGGGGGAGGGGATTCTGCCAATCTACTCTGCTCTAGTGAGACCCCTTGCAGTGCTGGGTCCAGGTCTGGAGTCTTCAGCACAGGGAGGGACAGGGACCTGTTGGAGCAGGGCCAGAGGAGGCCATAGAAATGACCTGAGGGCTGGAACCCCTCTGCTGGAAGGCCAGGCTGAGAGAGCTGGGGTTGTTCAGCCTAGAGAAGAGAAGGCTTCAGGGAGACCTTATTGCAGCCTTTCAATAGTTACAGAATCACAGAATTATGGTGTCTGGATTAGACCTCCAAGATCATCAAGCCCAGACTATGACCCAACACCATGACAGCAGCTAGACCATGGCACTAAGTGCTACATCCAGTCTTTCCTTAAACACCTCCAGGGATACTGACTCCACCTCCTCCCTGAGCAGTCCATTCCAGTGTCTAATCACCCTTTCCATGAGGAAATACTGCTTAATACCCAACCTAAACCTCCCCTGGAGCAGCTTCAGGCCATGCC
>VWZY01006898.1:219449-229832 GCA_013399075.1 Chloroceryle aenea
ACTGATGGCACTCAGGATGATCTGTTCAATAACCTTGCCAGCCACTGAGGTCAGGCTGACAGGCCTTTAGTTTTCTGGATCCTCCTTCCAGCCTTTCTTGTGGATGGGAATCACATTGGGCAACCTCCTGCCTGGTTAGGCAGGACCAGTGATAAACGATGGAGAGGGTCTTAGCCAGCTCTTGTGGCAGCTCCCTCAGCACCCTAGGATGAATCCCAACCAGACCCATAGACTTGTTAGGATCTAAGCAGCACAGCAGGTCTCTAACTAATGGATTGCATGAGGGTTATTCTGCTCCCCATCCCTGCCTATCAACTTGGGAGCCCAGTTACCCTGAGGACAGTCAGTCTTTTTTGTTAAAGACTGAGGCAAAGAAGGCATTGAGCACCTCAGCATTTCTTTGTCTCTCATTACTATGTTCCCCCCTTCGTCCAGTAAGGAATGTAGATTTTCCCTGGCCCTCCTTTTGTTATTAATGTGTTTATGAAACCACTTTTTATTATCCTTGACAGAATTGGACAGATTAAGTTCCAAGGGAGCCTTTACATCTCTAATTCTCTTTGTACATGACCTTGCAATGTCCTTACATGCTTCCTGGTTCACCTGCCCCATCTTCCAAAGTTGATACTTTTTTTTTTTTTCTGAGTTCCTGCAAAAGCTCCCTGCTCAACCAGGCCAGTCTACCCTGCCAGCTCATTTTTCAGCACATAGGGACAGCCTGCTCCTGCGCCTTCATAATTTCATTCTTAAAGTAAGCCCAGCCTTCTCAGGCCCCTTTGCTTTTGAGGGCTGCTTCCCAAGGGACTCTCCAAACCAGCATCCTGAGTAGACCAAAGTCAGCCCTCCGGAAGTCCAAGGCAGAGGTTTTACTGACAGCCCTCCTAACTTCACCACATATTGAAAGTTCTATCATATCATGGTCACTGTGCCCCAGAAGACCTCCAACCACCACATCTTCCACCAGCCCTTCCTTGTTCGTAAAGAGTATATCTAGTGGGTCACTACCCCTGGTAGGCTCATTTACCAGCTGCAACAGGAAGTTGTCATCCACACATTCCAGAAACCTCCTGGACTGCCCCCTTTCTGCTGTGTTATACTTCCAGCAGACATCTGGTAGGTTGAAGTCTCCCATGAGAACAAGGGCTAGTGAATGCAAGACATCTCCAAGTTGTTGAAAGAATATCTCATCAGTGTCTTTATCCTGGTCGGGTGGTCTGTAGCAGACTCCCACCAGGATATCAGCCTCATTGGCCTTCCCCTTCCTCCTTATCCATAGACTTTCCACCTTTGTGTGTCTAACATTGAATTCAAGACAGTCAAAACTCTCCTTAACATATAATACTGCCCCTCCACCTCTCTTTCCTTGTCTGTCCCTTCTGAAGAGCCTGTAGCCATCCACTGAAGCACTCAAAAGCACTTAAAGGGGCCTGACAGAATGGTGGGGACAGATTTTTTATCAGGCCATGTTGTGCCAGGATAAGGTGTGATGGTTTTTAAGTAAAAAAGGAGAGATTTAGACTAGAGAGAAGGAAGAGATTTCTGGCACTGAGGTTGGTGAGACAGTGGCCCAGGTTGCCCAGAGAGGTGGTCAATGCCCCATCCCTGGAAACATTCCAGGTGAAGTTGGATGGGGCTCTGAGCAACCTGCTCTAGTTGTAGATGTCCCTGCTCCCTGCAGGGGTGGCTGGATTAGATGACCTTTAAAGGTCCCTTTCATCCCAAGCAATTCTATGATTCTGTGCTAGCAATCTTGCTCAGCAGTGACAGGACTGAATTGTCTTTGCCAGCAACACTTGTAGTTGTCCTGGAAATTGAGTGGCTGTGGCAAATGAGTATGTTTTTGGCATAATTGTCCCCACAAAATCTGAAGAGTTAAACTAAGACTATAGAAATGAGGATGCTGTATCCCTTATGAAGGCAGAAGGAATGCAGAGAGAATATGTCTTTTGCACTTCATGGTCTAGAAGTCTGCCCCATTTCAGTTCTCACAGTTGTCTCAGTGAAGGAGCATCCAGCAAAAAAAAATCATTTCTGATGAAAGTAAAGCGATTTCAAATTGATTGTAAATTTCACTGGCAACATTCACCTGTGATCTTTCTTAGTTTGGAGAGTTGATTACACTTGCATTTGATCTGAGAGATTAGCAGTTTAATTAAAGGGGAAAAAAATAGAACTTTATATTTGGCTGGTGTTGTTCTGCTGACATTAATGTGAGTTACTCCAAGTGGTATTTTGGGCTCAAGTCCAGAAAAGCAAAAATGCTTCTTTAAAACCAACTGTAAGGCTGCTCTTATGTAAAAGAGGGCTGTCCTACTCACTCATTAAAACATACAGAAGATGAGATGTATCAGGAGTAGGGATTGTTTTTCCTTGAGGTTGCTGGTTTGAATCCTGACCAGTCTGGCAGTGATTGAAAACTGCAAACCTCCAGCGGTTGTTCAATACCAGTGTGAAATAAGTTGGTGGTCCTGCTCCAGTTCTTGGCTGTCAGGTGTGAGCATCACAGAAACCAACATTTTGCTTGGCATCCTCACTGAAAGCAGTAGCAGACAGATCAGCAATTGAAACAACAGAGAAGGGCACTGAACAGTCCTACAATTTTAGGATTAAGTCTTCAAGGCTGCTATTGAGAAGGGCTGGCAAGGCCGCTGGAGGGAGCCTGCTTGGCCCTGCAAGGGGGTGCTGCTCCTTCTGAGGAAATCCAATATCAATGCCTGTCAGCTTTGCATCTTGCATGAGCGCTGCACTCCCTACTAGAAAAATTAATTTTGATGGGTAAGTTGCCTTGTAAAAAATTAATGTGGCAGAAGAGCTATAAGTACGTATTCTGAAGGTGTGTGGCTGTACTGTGTGCACTGCACTGTTGTGTATTAAAGGCTAAGGATGCCCTTGCTTTTAGAGCAATTTTCAGGTCTGACTGTATGATTTCTCTATGAGAAGAAACCTCTGGCTAGATTTTTGGACTGTGACTTCAGAGACTGTTGTGTACACAGGCCTTTAGTGAACAGCACTGACAGTAACCGAGGCACCAGAAACTGATGGATGTTGCTGGTAATTCAGTTTTGAAATACATAACAGATCTTCAGATAAATTCTTTCATAGTGGCACAAATCTCCACTTTCCAAAATCCTTGGTCTTGTGGCAAGATTCATATGGCCATAGATGGGAGAAAAGGATCTGCAGTGATACAGCCATATCTGAAGTATATTCATGGATCTGTGTTGAACACAGCTCCTTCCTCTGGTCTAATAACTGCAATTCCTTCAGTTTTGTGATCCTGAAAATTATTCTTTTGTTTCTGTCATGTTAAGGATATCCATTTACATTTTAATTTTGGCTGGCTGTAGAGCACCAGCATCCAGGCCAAATCTAGAGACTGTCACATCTGTGACAGTCTCTATCAGGAAAAAGCAGCTAATGACTATACCCAGGAGTTTTATCAGCCACAGCTGTTACACCATTTGCTGGAGAAACCGTTCTTTGAAATATATGACCAAAAAGTCCAACCTGTAGCATCTGTAGCATTGTGGAAAATATAACAAATCATTTCCCCTGAAACAGTTGTCTGGATATAACAAAAGCAGAGTGGCAAAAAGTATTTTTGTGCTTTGGTGATGGAGAGAAGTTTTTAGGGCTTGTAGGGGTCAGAAGAAAGTATGAATTTAAGTAATGTGCCTCTCCCACTCTTCATTTGATACTCCACTGCCACTCTAGCAACTCTGTAATGCCCACTTGCCTTATCCAAAATACGATTTAGTTCATGACTGTTGGGTTTGCAATCAAGCAAATTACTGCTTGTACTTAGTTTGCTTGACCAGATGACCAGGAAAAAATAAACGTACAAACAAAAAACTCTAATACTTTCTCTCTTCTCCCTGCTTATACAGGAAGCACGGCCCAGTTTTGGTCCACTATGCTTCCTACCAAATGATCATTGCATCTTAGTCTCTATGTATAAGCCAGAATGTGTCCTGCCCATTGTTCCCGTACAAAAGTACAAAGCAGAGGCTCTGTTTATCATACTCGCATTTCCCAGCCACTCCAGTAGCTTTCCTGGAGGTCTGGAGGTTATCCTTATTAGCATTCTAATGTGTGGTGTTTTAAAAGTTCCCATTGGTGCTCACGACCGAGTCTTTAATATTCATTAGGATACCTGATAACCTGATAAGAAGCTCCTGATAAGGACAAATCAAGTGTCTCTTAGGATGCCAGAGTATTGCAGTGAGAACAACCTAAACCAATTCTGCCAGAATGATGGAGACATGTCCCATTGCAACATCATCTCTAGAGGTACCTATTGCAAACTCTTCCTTCTCCAAAAGGAAAAAATATTTAATACTTATTATGCAGTGTAGGTATTATTGATCTGTATCTCAGTTAACGACGTTCCATTGCTGGGTTGGTCTCTATTATCTTGCAGCATTTTGAAACAGCTCTTCAGTTTTAGTTTCCACTCTACCCCATTCTGTCCTTTCTTTGAATCTAGTCCATGGCATGATGGGGGTTCTGCTTTTTTCTTCCATTTTTTTCTTGGTGGAAGAAAGCTGGAGGGACATCCTGATCTTGCCTAGTGATCCTGAAAGATAGAAGTAACTCTCCTTTGTGCTCATGTTTCATAGACACACACATACACAGACATTTCTAGGGCTGCAGAGGTTTCAACTCTTCTGACTTATCATCACACATTCTAAATTTTATCCTTAACAGCTCAATGTTCACATCATAGCTTTCTCTTAAACAGCATATTTGCAAATGAGAGTGCTAGATTCAAAAGTCCCACCCAGATATCTAGTAGTGCCAAACAGGGTCTTAGTATAACTCTTCAGACTTTCAAGACATTCCTTTCATGATTTTGATAACATTTTCCACAAGCGCATTTCAACTCTTGCTACTCTGGACACTTGTACTTCAGCTGGAATGTCTTGATCCCCTGTGATACTTTCTGAGAATTCAGTGATAGAACTTGTAACGAGCACAAGTTTTTAAGATACAATGTGTAAAGAATAAGCATTAGGGAAAAAATCTTAGAGAACAGAGCTAAGGATCTGAGCATTTTCCCTCTTTAGATGCCTCTGTACCTCTGCACAAAGAGATGACCCTGTGATACAGGAATGATCTGTAGGAGACATATCTCAGCATAAGGCCTATAGACATCCTCCCAGTGTGAGCTCTAGACTTTAACTTTCAGAAATTTTCAGGATTATTTCTGTGAACGCATTCAGGTACAGTCAATGGATCTTGCCTCTTGCTATATTTTATTGTAACGCTCCACTCTACTTTCTGAGTGCACCCAGTTGACACTTCTGTTCGTGTTTTTCTCCCTTTTGTGCCCATCCTTTTGTCCCTTCTCTATTGGATGCGTAACAGGAAGATTTGTTTTGAAATACTGATACCCCACAGTGATTGCTCCCTTATAAGCAGACAGAGAAAATCTGAGGTCTTTTAGCACTTCCAAGTGGGGTAAAATCCAAAACTAGCTGTGGTTTTGGTTTTGTCGTAGGAAAACAAGACGACTGAGGTTTTGCCAAGTACAAAACACAGCTGCCCAAGCCTTTTAATAGATATAGGTATTCAGGAAATGCATCGACTCTAAATAAGAAAGCTGTGGCCCATATGAAATGAGATTAAATAACGTTTAGAAAAACAAAACAGAGGAGGAAGAAATTTGGAATCTGAAAGGTCTGTAGAGTTTTGCCCCTACACATCATCTGTCAATGCTCCTTTTAGTCTCAACCACTTAAAACTGAAATCATCTTCTTCTCTGGACCTTGATCAAAAAACTGTCTGACAAAATATTATTTATTCTTGAGCAGGAGCCCCTGGGCTCTGTTGATGTGCTTTATATCCAGGCTGGCCTTGGCTTCTGTGTGCATAAAATAAACCTCCTGCCGAATGGGGCTTTGGCTAAAGCACGCTCTTCAGCATTGATGCCAAGTGGCCATCTCCAACCAGTGGGGCCAGAAATGAGCATTGATATTGTCAACATGCAGTGGGACAGAAAACAACAGAGAGTTTGCATTTACTGATCTTGTACAGTTGAGACAGGTATTTGACTTGCCTTTTAATGAAAGAGTTACAGTAGGTAGTGACTTTATTAGTTTGCCACAGCCTGAAGTTTTTCTACTTCCACATGATCTCAAAATTGCCTGGCAGTGGTTAGAGGGTTTTCTGATGCTCTACTGCCTCACTTGTATCTGCAGGTTTCCCACTAACAGGTAAGAAATCCCAGTGCGTTTATCCTCATGTTGTTCTTTGAAAGGGAAATTATAATATTCTTATTTTACAAATGCAGGACTGAGGTTCTTACAGGAAAGTGTTCCTCCCCTGTTCAAGAGAGACAAGGAATGACTTGAAATAGTACTATGGAGCCCATGAAGATGCTGAGGGGACTGGAGCATCTCTGTGCTGAGGAAAGGCTGAGAGACCTGGGTCTGTTCAGCCTGGAGAAGACTGAGAGAGGATCTGCTCAATGCTCATCAATAGCTAAAGGGCAGGGAGCAAGAGGATGGGGCAGACTCTTTTCAGTGATGCCCAGCAACAGGAGAAGGAGCAATGGGCACAATCTGGAACCCAGGAGGTTCCTTGTGAACATGAGTTAAAAACTATTTCCTGTGAGGGTGCCAGAGCCTGGCCCAGGCTGCCCAGAGAGGTTGTGGAGTCTCCTTCTCCAGAGAGATTCCAAACCCACCTGCATGTGATCCTGGGTACCATGCTCTGGGTGACCCTGCTTTAGTAGGGGCATTGGATGGGATGATCTCCAGAGGTCCCTTCCAACCCCCACCATTCTGTGTTTCTCTGTGTGATTCTGTGAACCTAAACATTTCTCAAACTTCTCCATAGCCTAGTGGATAAGGAACTTAATATCTTGCCTTCTCTCTCATCTCATGCCTCCTGCACAGCTCTGCTTGGTAGCTGGCCTTCATGGGAGAAGGGATGTTGTCCTATGCCATCATGACTACAGTCCTTTAGGAAGGGGGAGCCTGCCAGGTAGAAGAGTGAAGGGAACTTGGACCCTCACTTTGTAGATGTGTGCTGTGAACACTTGGAAATGCTGTAGGCTGTGGGCATCTCTTAAAAATGTACAGTGCCTCTACTTCAGTTTTTGAATGAAAAAGTGAGTTGTGAGTCCCAAGGGAATGGCAGAACCTCCCTGAAAGCCTTAGACAAGACATATTTAAGACTTGTTTCTGTGCTCAACATTTCCCACAGCCCAGCGACAGGCAGCCTCATGAAGAACACATGGAATTCAGGCCAGTCAGATCCCATTCTGCCATGTCCTTTGCCTGTGAGTCTATTTGCACTCTCTCCCATAGAGTCCTGGATCTATGCTCTGTGTGTTCTCTTCCGGGGGCTGTAGTTGTTGGCTTGGCTTTTAATTTGAGCTTTGTCCCAAAGTAGATTGGCTCTGAGAAAGGAAAGGCTACAAGTACAAGCTCTGCCAGCTGCTCCTTGTCTGTAAAATCTGAATGGAAGTTCTTCTCCTTAAAGGCAGTGTCTGCTCCTGAAGCCAGGCATTTTTATTTGCATGAGAAAGCTGCTACTGACTGTAAGGCAGTCTATGATCTTATTTTAAAAGAAAAGGGTAAAAATAAGTTTGTGTTCTTGCTCTGCCTCTGTTTAGCAGCTAGCCATTCTTTTGTGCTCCCCACATTTTTGGAGAGCTGGTTGACACTTATTTAGGTTGGCACAAACTAAATATAACCCAGTGTGTGTGAAGGAGAATGCACTGGGTCACAGCTTCAAGAGCAGCGGATGGGAGCATTCTGCCTTTCATAGCAGAGCAAGGGGGTTCCGGGCTAAATGCTGTTATTCTGAGACAGCTCAATGAAACACACATAACCTAAACAAAAAGTAAGTATTTCATTCAGCTTGTGAATGCTTGTGAAATTTATTTTTCGCCAGCTTTTACAGTCCACAGCCTTCTCATTCAGTCCTGAATAATAGCTGCGAATAGGGCTCTAAAAGCTTCCAAAGTTTGAAGTCTTTTGACAAGTTAATTTAGCTGTATGGTAAAAAGTTTTTCCCCCGGATAGAATACAGCCGTCATATCACGCACGTAGTAGTCATCCAAGGGAAAGAAAACACCATTAGGATTAGAAATGATGGGCTTTATTGAGATAGTTTGTGGTTTAGTGTAATCTACTATCAATATTTCAGTAGAAAAATATTCTACTTGTCAGTCAGCTGGAAGTCAATCTCTTCACTTAAAACCAACACCCAGGGGCCAGACTTACACATATTTTTTATTGAACAAGTAATTGTTGCTTTTTACACAGAGTTTTTTTCTTACATTTACTTAGATTTTAATTGTGGTTTTTTTTTACTCTGTACGATGCAGGATTTGGGGTTTTTTTTCTTTCTTTTTTTTTTTTTTTCTATTTTTTCCTGATTCAAAGAGACAGAATATGAATCAATAGATTCAGAAAATGAATCAATATTGAGAGAAAATGAATCAATATTTCCTTTGTGGTTCCCACTATAGAGACTCACACTTTTATCTCAGCAGCTGCCAATTAAGAAAATATAAGAAAATAAATAACAAGTATTTACTTGTTATTGCACTGTTGAGGCTGCACCTTGGATCCTTAGTTTAGTTTTGGGCCCCTCATTTCAAGAAGGACATTGAGGGGCTGGAGCGTGTCCAGAGAAAGGCAACAAAGCCGGAGAAGGGTCTAGAGCACAGGCCTTGTGAGGAGCAGCTGAGGGACCTGGGGTTGTTCAGCCTGGAGAAAAGGAAGCTCAGGGAACACCTTGTTGCTGATAATTTCTCAACGGCTTCCTGAATGGAAGTCGGAGCCAGGTGTGGGAGTCTCTTCTGCCATGGAACAGCCAATAGGACAAGAAGAAATGGCCTCAAGTTGAACCAGGGTGGGGTTTAGGTTGGACATGAGGAACAGTTTCTTCCTCAAAAGGGTTGTCAAGCCCTGTCCCAGACTGCCCAGGGCAGTGGTGGAGTCCCCATCCCTTGAGGGATTTCAAACCCATGTACATGTGGTGCTGAGGGCCATGGTTTAGTGGTGACCTGGCAGTGCTGGGTTAACCGTTGGACTTGATGATCTTAAAGGTCTCTTCCAATGTAAATGATTCCATGATTCTGCAATTCTATGACATTATAAAGACTTTTGGATAGTGGTTTGTAATGGATGCAGGATTTGTTCTCTATATAACATTGTTGAGATCATAGCTGCTATTGTTAAATAAAATCCAGCAAAAAATATTCAAAGCAAATTTTAGCAAGGAAATTTATTTTAAAAGAATATTGTACTTAGGAAAAGTTGACTACTGTAACAATTCAATATATCTTCACTAACAGTCTCCATATGCAAGCTTTTCCAGTAAGGTTTCTACTTTCTCAGCTTATGTCTTCCTTACACTTGCTTTTCAAACAGTAGCAACGTGACTTTTCCTTACTGTAGCTCAGAGAAGGAAGCAGTTGTCTCTGCTACCGAGCCTTTCCTTGTCACAAGATGCTCCAGCCCCCAAGTGAAATAAAGAGCACAATTTGAGAAACAATGGATATGATGGAAGGATTTTTTTAAAAACCATACATATTAAGAGTAGAAAAAAATTTATACTCTGACATTTGATTTGAACTTCACTTGCTTTGTTTTTTCCCAAGACAGAGACTGGGACTTGAGTTTTTCCAAGACAGCGGCAAACACATTTTTTTAGAGACTGGTTCTTAATGCTGCAGAACTTAAGCTTTTTAGTCCTTGAATGATGAAGACTTGGTGTAGTGCTGAGATGACCTGGAAAAATAGCTTCTGCAGACAAATACAGGTTTCTTCAGCCTCAACAGGCACTCCCTTAGGTGGAGGATAACCACCTTGTTCTCCTTTGCAGCTCACATTAGGCCAGGCAGGACTTGCTCAGTGAAGAAGCCAGATTTCACAGCACAGCAAAAGAAAAGAAGTCTCTCTCTGCAATAGTGTTGCACAAAGAGACAATAAGGAATCCTAGCCGAAGCAAAATTCGTCAGGAATAAACCAAAAAAAAAGGTACATCAGAGGAAAACACAGGAGTGGGGCAATGTAAATGTAACATTCTCTGTTCCATTACAGTTGTGTCTTAAGTCTCGTTGGTTTGCTGGGACTTTTTTTGGCTGGCAGAATGGAGTAAATAAGCCTGCTGTAGGAAGGATGAAGAACAGATGGGAGTGGGAGATGAAGCAAAGAAGGGTGGCTGGTGGGAGAGAAATATGAAGTGAGAGCAACAACGGCAACTAACTGATCAGGAGGAAGAGAAGCAAGCAATCACCAGGTGAAAACTTGCATCTAGGCTTGACCCTCTCTGAAGAAGGAAGCAGCACTGGCACTGTAGTAGATCTTCAGTGGCCACACTTTAGAGGAAGCTCCTGCTGGCTTTCTTCCTAACTCGATACTG